>VZTO01011989.1:0-42899 GCA_013400615.1 Syrrhaptes paradoxus
TAATCTCCTGACCGAACACGGATATATATATATTTGTTTTCCTAGTGCCCATTACTTTTTTCCACTTCAATCCCTTTAAGAAAATGTTAACTACTATTTATGTTTCTGAAAATCTGTACGTAAATGTAACATCTTTGGTGATTTCTTTTTTTTAGGTACTTGGATGACATTGATGATGAGATGGATCCAGAAATTGAAGAAGCATATGAAAAATTCTGTCAAGAATCAGAACATAAGAGAAAACAGTGAGATGTTACACATTAATGTTAGTTTATTAAACCAGTTTAGAATACAGGGTGACAGAAAATGTTTGTACCAAAATAAGGAATTTTAGTTTCTCCAAGTACTAAAGTTATACAGTTTCCATTTTGTTTAATAGAATCTGCCAAAAATTGTAAAATTATGCCCTGTAACTTAAATGTTTTGTATATATCATAGTTTATTTTATATACAGGTATATGAACAATGTTTTGGTGGCAATAAAATTGTTCTAAAAAGTATCATAATTGAAATTCAAATTTAATGGGGAAGTGTCCCATAAAATTTCCTTTGAGGGAGAAAGGGGAACAATAACTTGATCTAAATTTAATTGCTTGCTTGCTTGCTTGCTTTAGTATATATTGAGACTTCATCTTCCTTTTGACCATATACAAGATATCTGGTATTTAATTTTTTTTATAAGGAGAGTATGATCCAAATACAGATTTTTTTTTTCTGTGTATTACAATCCTGAAAAGTGGTTTGTGAAGGTTTTGTTTCGTGTGGTTTTTTTTGTTTTTATTGTTTCCTTTTTCTTCCTCTTCCAAAACCCACATGGGTGAGGTCTGGACTCTTTTCTTTTTTTTTTTTTTTCCTAGAATAAACATGATATATGTTGATATGTGAAAAAACAAGCAGTATTTTGGAAGTCAGGTGCTTTCAAGATCTTTGATTCAGATAAGCTTATTTTCAACTTTTACAAGGGAAAACATCCTTTAATTTGCTGTGTTCTTCAAGACTATATGAGTGAATAGATTTAACCCATGCTTCTCAAAAGTATGTGCAGTGCTCAGGTTTTTTTAATGTATCTAACATGTCTAACCTTTTGGCAACCCTTTAATTTTCTCCATTCTTCTAATTTCATGTAGTTTGATTTAATTTTGTTGTTTGAGTAAATTCATAAATGTTAACATTCTGAAGCCAGCTGCTCTTTTTTGACCCCATATAATCATGTTAGTTTTCCAGGATACTCCATTGTTGTTGTTGCCAAACTCAGTTCTACTGTTTCCTGTTATCTGTTACTGGTTAGGCTGAGTAGAACCCCTTACCAAAAACAAATGGAAGTAATTCTCAAAAGTTAGCTACTGTAAAGAACACATGTTGTAAATATGCATGTAAATAATTCTGTTAATATTTCACTGTTATTTGTTCGGTTAAATAACTTGTGCATCTGCTAATAGAATGAGCAGTGACTTTTCTGGATGTTTATTTAGCATACTCATTTAGGTTGGAATTTTGGAAAATAAAATTTAACTAGCTTTGTTTCCGTTGTATAATTTCACTACCTTTTTGCCTTTTTTTTTTTTTTTTTTTTAAATGGGTTGTTTNGTGGTATTATTTTTTTAGTCCTCCTATCTCCTATTCACCTAACACTCCTTTTTTTTCTTTAAAATACACAGTTGCAGAAAGTATTATCTTTTAATACTCATTGTAAGAATAAAATTTATCAAAGGGCAGTATGGTTGTAAGAACTATACTAGCATTTCAGAGTCTCTAAACTAAAATCCAGAAATGAGAAAAGTGAAAATTATATTACTTTCACACATACATTCTCTTAATGTTGAGCATATATTTTTGTACGGAGCTTTTAATCCAAATATAGGTCAGACTTCTTGCTGACTTTACAAGCAGATGTAGTGTGGAAAACATAATTAACTCAAAAGTCCCAAGGAACAAGCATTCATATATGCATTATAGTAAAATAATGGTGTCTTCAAGGGACTCTGCTTTACATGTTTTAGTTTTCCATCTTTTGTAGTGGCTTTTTTTTTTTTCTGTGAAGTAGTTGTCAGGATCCAGAGGTATACTCTGTCAGCTTGTGGAGACAGTATGTCTTACATGTAGATCAAAAAATACACTAAATCATCCTGTACAAAAGTCTTGGGAACTAGCAATTGTATATATGAAGCAATTCAGATCAAGGTTTGCAAAATAAGCTTTGTTCTCCACCAGAAATACTGAAAATACTGTTGAAAGTAGTGGAGAAGTTTGTACATACGAAGCTTTGTAAGAGCTTGGTTTTAACTTGGTTTTAAGAAATTGATTTTAACTCTGTCCTACTGAGTAAGGAAGACAGGATAATCTTTGCCTTAAACACTTAGCAACTTTTCCTATTTGTCTTAAATCTCACAGGAGTTTAATACAATTGGTGATGGTGGAGTGGTATGTGAGAGAGCAAAAGAAAGAAGCTGGCTTCTCATTGTCCTAATTGCCAGTTGCTGCTGATCTGCCCACTTTTAACTGCCACTAGTTCAGTGTATGATAGACTCTTGAGAGGTTTAATGATTATTTCACCTGAATTTTAGCATTTACACATTTCAGGTGCACTGTGTAAAAGTGTGTTTCATCTGCAAGTTTCTGAACAGTACCTTACAGGTAAAAAACCCTTTAAAAAGTTTTGTTTTCTTTGTGGCATAATGGTAAGCCAGTGAAAGGACAGAAGCATGAAAAGCAAAGGTGGGGAGAGGTGAAGCATACTTCTTTAGCACTGGGTCTGAAAAGTACTTTGCTTTTGAATTCTAGCACATGAACAAGCTTCATACATCAAAAAAAAAGTAGGCACAATATTTGCCACTTCACAAACCAGTTATTTAACAAAAATATTTAGTATTTGAAAACCATGCTTTATATAAAGTAATTGCAAACTGGGCTGCAAGAGGTGCTGCTTTGCATGTGCTTTGGTTTTGAATGGGAGTTACATATTCAGAAATTAAACTTTTTCTCAGTTGTTTCCTTTCAAATCTGCCAAAATCTTATTGATACGGGCTGCTTTTTTT
The DNA here is from genome assembly GCA_013400615.1 of Syrrhaptes paradoxus. Classification (NCBI taxonomy): domain Eukaryota; kingdom Metazoa; phylum Chordata; class Aves; order Pterocliformes; family Pteroclidae; genus Syrrhaptes; species Syrrhaptes paradoxus. The sequence goes on from VZTO01011989.1 coordinate 3,036, forward strand.
TTTTTTTTTTTTTTTTTTTTTTNTTTTTTTTAGGAAAACATGGTCAGTGTTGGTTTTAAGTATAATTGTAGCACTACAGAAACAAAAAAAGACTGGCTTAGCTACATCAGCTATCACAATTTAAGCATAGCTGGGATTTTATCTTTTTAATAGAATAATCCATTATGGTGCTGAGTGTTGGTGACAGTCTGTAACAGTCATTTTTCTTTTTCTCTGGGACAGTACTTGCTTATCATGTTCTACCTTCTTACTGCACAGAACTCATTCAGTTAGTGATAGCTCAAGTTTGCAACTTCTGTCTGACTTGGTTATGGTTCTTATCAACCAGTTTACGCCAGTGGATCCTAGTAGTTGACACAGGAATAGAAAATTACATTCTGGCCAAAAGCTGTGGAAGGTACTGTACTGTCTGTGAATTCCTGATTTGCCACCTCTGCTTCAGCCTGGTGACCTACATCCACAGTTCCTACAGTTAGGGTTTGGACCACAGCCGTGAAGTTGCCAGCAAAACATGAAAAAAAAAAGCAGCACAGAGGAAGTCCAGCCTCAGCAAGAGCCCAACGTAAGTGCCTCTAGCCAAATCCACATAGCCTAGGGAACAAATGAGGAGTTAGAGACATGCACACACGTGCAAAGCTATGATCTCATTGGCATCACAGAGACAGTGGGATGGGTCTTTCTGACTGGAGTGTTGGAATGGAGGGATACAGGCTCTTTAGGAAGGACAGGCAGGAGAGATGAGGTGGGGGTGTTTTCTATGTCATTGACAAGCTGGAGTGCAGGGATGGATGAGGAGCCAACCAAGAGCTTATGGGTCCAGATTAAAGGGAGGGCAGGGACAGGGGACATTATAGGGGGGGTCTGCTGCAAGCCACCCGACCACGAAAACCAAGTGGATGAGGCCCTCTACAGACGGATAGGAACAGCTTCACCCTCACAAACCCTGGTCCTCATGTGGGACTTCAACCACCCTGATACTTGTTGAGATATAACACATCAGGGCATAAACCAGGAGGTTCCTGGAATGCATTTATGATACCTTCCTTCTCCAAGTGATAAAGGAGCTGAGGAGGAAAGGTGCTGTGTTGGACCTTCTCACCAACGAGGAAGGGCTGGTGGAGAATGTGAAGCACAAAGGCAGCCTGGGCTGCAGCGACCATGAGATGGTCGAGTTCAAGATCCTCAGGGCAGCGAGGAGGGTGCACATCAAGCTCACTACTCTGGGCTTCAGGAGAGCAGACTTTGGCCTCTTCAGGGATCTGCTTGGCAAGAGTCCCGTGATAATTAATTGTCAAGTAACTGTAAACTGTCAATCCACTTAAAACACCTTTGATTAAACTGTAAATATAGTGTGGGGAATGTATATATCTCCCAAAAAGGTAACTAGGCATAATTTGTAAATTGGCCTTTGGGAAATTATTCACTCGGGCTGCTGCAACCCAGTTCTAAGTACACAGGTATTTCTAGATTTCCCTATGAATGCATGAATATGAAGCAGCAGTCACAAGAGATTTACCTATCTGTAATCTGTCATTTGGATGTTTTGTGACATACGGAAATAGACTCTATAACTCAGAAGTTATAAAGTATTTATGTTTATTGCGTGCAGATGCACGGGGGATCACTCCACCACAAACGTGCAGAACCAAAGTAGTGATCTAGTCCAAGTTTATACAATGAAACCATTAATATTCCGTTAATGCCTATACATATTCCCTAAGGTCCATACCTAAGACCCACCTCCCCTCGCTTTGCATTCTAATTATCTTATCAGTCCTTATTACTGACACATATCCTTTAGGAATCTTGGGCAAAGACCCTTGGAGCGTGGGCATCCTCCTCCTGGAGTGTGATGATCGTACAGGCTTGCAGTGTTCTTATCAGTTTGAGTTAATTCGTGTCCTTGCTGACGATCTGGTTTCTTTCACCAAAGGGTTTTATGGGTGTCCTTCGAGATAATGTAAGGCCGTTTGAACCTCCTTCCTCATGTCTGGAAAGGAAAGACAGCCTCCCTTTTCTATCAGTTGTTTTCTTAAAGCTATCAATTGTTTTCTTTAGGCTATGGTTACATGATTAACTATTGTGGCTACATTCTCATTTCCTACATATGTGTATGATTGCATTCTGCTGATTGTCTTTATTTCTATACAGTTACTATATTAATACCTATTTCTGTGTAACCCTTATATCAGTTGGAGATGGGCAATCTGGATCCTCCTCGGGGCACCTGCAGAACGAGGTGTATCTCAGAGAAGGATGTGATATATTGCGGGTATTTGTTCATTGAAATTGCTGTAAAGAACAATTTATGCTTTAAGAATCTAAAGATTAACAGACAGCCAGGGACACTGAGACATCCTGCCATAAGAAACAAGATGTCTCAAGACAGAACGATAAGGGAACGGCATGCGACCAGCAGTTTCAAGGCCGATGGAGCAATTATGTCTTTTGCAAGAAGACCAAGAAGAGCAACATAGATGAAAAACTGCTGCCCTAATCTCTTAAAACGGGATGCCCCCCCCCTTTAGCGCTGGACCACTGAGCCTGAGAGATCGCGTAACCCGGAAGAAACCAACGATAAAAAGGGGACTGTGGAGAATGTAAGCGCGCGCAGATGGTAGAGCACAGACTCCCGTGGCCGCCCAGCGCGGTTTCGCTTGTTGTGCTTACTAATAAATTCTGTGATTTGCTAGTTAATACATTGATTCCTGTACAATTTATTACAAAGGACAGTTACCGGAAAATGGGGACGGGGTGGGGAAGTGTCTGTCATCAAGGCCTTTATCTGCTCATTTTCATCTCTGGAACAGCAAAAAAAGACATCCCTGCTTCTGGCAGATAAAAAACTAAAAAGAAAAAAAAAAGTTAAAAGTAAAAAGTCACGGTCTGTACTTCCGTCAAGCTTGTTTTACCAATGGGTCTATAAATCAGGTCTCACTTTCGATGTGTTCCCCTCTATCAGGAAGAAAGGTCACTTGACCTAAGAAAGCCCTGCGCGCCCGGGAGGCAGGGAGGGAAGAAAGGAGGGAGGGAGCTCAGCGGCCGCCCCGCGCTTCCCGCCTTGAGAAGGCGGAAGCTGCCTGCGCCCGGGTCCCTCAGAGCCCGCCGAGTGGGGAGATGGAGGCGGAAAGGCTGATGGTGCTGTACGGGGATGACTCGGTGGAGGTGCACTACGTGGGGGGGTCCCGCTTGCTGCTGTCTCCTTGCGGCTGCGAGTACCTGTACGAAGAGGCGCTCCCCGCCGCTGCCCACCCGCTCCAGCCGCCGGAGACTACCCGCCAGCGGGTCGCCTTCGCCGTCAGTGCGTACAGGGTACGGAGCGGGCTGGCGGGGTCTGGCCCTGCGGGGAGGGGAGGAGAGGAGTGTCCCTTGTGTCACCCTGCGGCTCCGGGCGTGGCGGGGGCCCGCGCTGCCCCTCGGGGGAGGAAAGGCCGCTGGAGAGTTTCTGTCAGGCTGGTAACGGCCGGTAGTGCGGGAACGGGGCGTCGCGCCGGAGGGTGCTGATCCCCCTTGAGCAGAGACACAATTGTTCCTCGGTGCACAATGGAGGGGTTTTGTTAGCCTCTGCTCCAGAAGAGAAGAGGATGAAGTCAGCTAAAGTGTTACCACTGCAGAGGTAACGCAAGATGCAGCAGCGTTGTGTTGCTTTGTTTTGTTTTTCTTTGCACTTTAGGAACAGCTTCTGCGAGCATTAGATTTCCGGAACAAGTTTTCTTCTCGCCCGTACTTACCTTCACGTGTTATGCCCGCAGAAAGAAAGAAGGTGAGAGTTACACGTGTAACGCTTTTGTGAAATAACCTTCCCTGGTAGCCTGACAGAGCAGACACCTGTGGGTGTGAGCACGGGCTGCGGAGATCTGCGGGGCAGCCTGGCTAATGCCTTTGTCAGCTGGATTAGAATACTGCCCTTTAAAATTGCAGCTCTAACGGATAGTTAGTCTTCTATTTATGCCAGTCCTTTGTAGCCAAACACTAAAGAGTTCAGTTACTCTCAGTAAGACTAAAGCCTAACGAGCTGTTTTATGTACAGTCACTTTTCAGCGCTTGAAGCCTTTCACGGAAATAGGCCAGTGTTTTCTGAGAGGCTGTCAGGTTCAGAAGCCCACCATTTTCCCATATAAGCACCTGTGTGTTTCTGCAAGAGGACTCAGGGCAGTGTCACTCTGCGGGAATGCCTACTCCAGGTCAGACGGAAGGTCCATCCAGGGACCCCCTTTTACTGTTTCTAGGAGCCTTGCTCCTCATCAGCATCCCTCTGGTGTTCCCTCTGAATTCATGCGAGTGTGTGTGCACTGTGGTGGTAGTCTTAAGACAACTGATAAATTGGGCAAGTTGTAAGTTTTAAAACTTACCCACTGACTCTTCATTAGTAACACACTTCAGGCTGATGTTTAATTGCTGAAAACGCTGGCAATCAGTATCACTACATACTTAACAGCAAGCAGTCTGTACAGTTGTACTGCAGATTCACTCCAAGGTACAGCAACGCAGAGCTGACCCTCTGTTGTTGGCACTAGTAGCTAACCCTCTACCCTTCCACAGGCCAGGATCTTGTTCTTCTGAAAGATGGCTGGGTTTCTAGATAGTCTCTAATGTACTGGTTTCACTGTGACTGCCTGCTTCAGGATGCTGAGGGATCTCTCCCAGGCCACAGCAAGTGAGATAACTGCCTCATAGTGTTACTTGGTGCTTTTTTTTTGCCTGTTTTTTTTTCCCTTCAGTCTTTCAGCTACTGCTTTTCTTAAAGCAAAAGCAGTCTTTTTATAGCTCTTGAGATTGTCCTTCAGTAATTTACTATCGGTTTATTGTTCTGTCACCTTGATTTTCAGCCAGTGCCCGTATTTTCAAGGCATTTGGTATGACGCTCCAGTTCACTCCCTAATGAGCCATCCTGTGGCCTTGCACAATTAGCATAAGACACAGCCTAAGACCTGTGGCCCCTTACTAGTGGTGACATTACTTTTGCTAGACCACTGGGTACAAAAGCGCTTCTACGCTTCCACTGTATTACTTTGGTTATGCTTGAATTCAAAACAACCTAGTACTACAGTTTGCTTAGGCTCTGTTTTGGCCACACTAACCATCCGCATCTGTAGACAGCTTGATGAGGGGGATGTTGTCAGTGATCTGGTCTGTCCAGAACTGTAAGTAATATTCAAAATGCAGGTTAACCATTAATATATTCAGTGGTATGGTTGTATCTTCTGTTTGTTCTTGTTCCTTTCCTTGAATTTGCAAACCTTTGATACCTGCTTAAACTGCTGCTGAACACAGTCATGGGACTGTCAATCATAACCCAAGTTCTTACTGCTGGGTGGTGGTAGTTAGCTCAGAGCCCAGCCTTTTGTATGTAAAGTTAGGATTGCTTTTACACATTTATATCATATTATGTTTATCTCCAGTGATTTTTTTTATCTGCAGCCTTATTGTCTGCTCACTTGATGATTTTTTTTTTTTAGGGTCATTTTGCAACTCTTTATGATAAATTTTCATCCTTAGTGCCCCAGTTACCTTCAGCAGACTTTCCCACCTTACTAATACACTAGTGCTGCTATGTTTCATTTTTCATGGACTCCCCGCTTTTCCAGTGCAGGGCCAAACTATGATTGAGGCTGAAACGTATCTGAATAAAGGTCAGTCAGTGAAGACACAGCTGATTAAACTGAGACAAAACAAATGGAGTGTGTTTGCTAAGTTTTTTTCACACTTTCTTTGAGAGAATTTGCATTTCTGTATTTACTTGGGATCCAGTGCTTTACCTTGGGTCTTCAATTGAAAGCAGACTAAAGATATTTTCTGTGTGGTGACAAAGTATAAGGACAATACAAAGTAAATACTTCATTTTAGGGAGGAACTTCTGCAGATGACTAAAAAAGTTATTTTGTCTTGACAGAATGTTTCAGAAGGTGATTAGTGCATTTTCTAAACTATATCTTGTCTTTGGGCAAAGCTTTAATCTCGGGTTTGAGGTGGATGCAGTGCTTGTTTGGAATCATAGCTTCATTTTTGTAGAGAGGTAGCACAAGGGGATATGCTATGAAAATTTTTTTTTTTTGTTTTGAACACAAGTGCTAACTGAAGCAGCAATCTGTACTTGAGTATCACTTCAGTAAGATGAGGCTATTCTTTTGAGACTTTCCAAATATTGTATTGTAAAAGTCTAAAATCTTTATTATATTTTAAATTCTTCTTCAGAAATATATTTTGTTCACATCCTAGCAATAGCTGTGTAACTTAATTTTTGGTGCTGTGGGATTAAGTAAGTTTACCCACTTAGCTGCAAAACGTTTTCAATAAACTTCAGTTCTGGTAAGAACACATGAATGCATGTTACATGCCATCTTACAGACTTATTTTAATTTTATAAAGAGAAGATTTCAGAGCACATGGGGTTTTAATGTACACAATTTTAATGTGGGCTTTCTGTGAAGCCTACTGATAATTGATATGATCAAGATAATTTAGGCTTTCTCTTCAGTGTTTCTCAAGAAGCAGTTGGAAACAAAGATCTACTGTCTGTAGGCACTTGTGCCTGGTCAGCTGTCCATGTAAACCTTACTAGTTTATGAATGCATGCTAAATTAAAACATTATTCCTAGACAGAACTCTGTTAGAATGGGAGGAAGCAGATAGGAAGGTTAGATATTTTGCTTCCTCGTGAGTTCATGTATGCAAATAAATACAGAGTAAAGTTTCTTGCCATACATCACCTTGCAGAAGGATTGAATTCATTTAAATGTAAATCCTCCACTGTAATTTCTGGGAAGCAGGTAATTTTTATCTTGCCCCACATGCCAATCCTTTGTGTTGTATTAGATTATTTTCAGTGATATCTTAGAAGTTAGATGGCCTGACCCTGCTACAGCTGATCTAACAAGATGTATAGACAATGGCAGTGTGAAGATCTCGTCAGTAGATGGTTATGCTCACCTCTACCTGCCAGAATTGCAGCAAGAATTTACAGTGGAGTTCTTATGCAAAGTGAGCCAGTCATCTGCAGCATCCTTACGCTCCTCTCAAAAGAACAGCAACTACCAAACCAGAGATCAGTATGGAAAACCAAGTAAAAATTCTGTTGGAGAAATGTCATCAAAACAAACAAGAACAGAGAATAAGAATGAACGTGGTTGTGCTGAAGGTAAATACAAAGAACCAATCAAACTAAAGGACCAAAAAGACACAGATGAAGTCCCTTTGTTCTACACAAATTGTTCTTCTGAATACACATGGGTTACACAGCATTGGTCTGTTTCCTCCTGCCCAGAAGAATGGAAATACCCTTTGTCATTGGCAGTAATGTGCTATAACTTACATACAGTTAAGAGTGTAATGAAGACATGTGAAAAAAACAACCATGTATCTGTAGAAGCTGATGTTTTAATAGATCCTGAAACACATGAAACAGTTTCTTGTTTACCTACAGCTTTGCCACTCAGCTGCAGAGCCCCACATTTGCACAGGTAATTTCAGCTGTTTAATTTGCAGTTGTTAACATATGTTTTACAATTCTGCAATTTTGAACTTCAACTTCTAGCAAAATAACTGAATTCTAGGTATAAAAATATTACTAAAAATACTTTCTGTAGGAACTTTTTGAAATATGAAATTTGTGAAACCAACTTTCTGTATCCTAATGTAATGAATATTAGTAATTAGTCCAGGGAAAAATAAATTTTGTTTTCTCGACATGTTGTATAAATATGTAAATGAAAAAGAGAATACTAAAAGAAAAGAGCAGGTTTTGGGTTGGTTTGGGGTTTTTTTCATTTTTGAGAGGATAATACTTCTGAGGTGGGCCACTGGCATATGTTCTCTATCAGCACAACTAAACATAATCAAAGAAACCTTTGCAAGTTTAAGAAAATTACTTGGGTAACTAATGTGGATAACTAAGGAAGCAGAGGACTCTGAAAATATGTGGCCTCTTTTCTTTTGGACAGATGTGCATACATCTGTTCTTGGTACAGAAATTATTACCAGCTCACAAAAAAAAACCCCAACCTTTGGACTAACTGAAGCTTTTATTGTATTTTATACAGGTGGGATTTCTGTGACTTTTTTCAGAATCAAGATGCTGAAAAGTGTTCATGTCCTCAGCTAATTCAAACTGTATGGTGCCAGGGTGTTTTTTATAGGTATGTAGGAGATAATGCGTTTCATCGTTGGAATACTTCATTTGTATGGGAATTAAGCCATAAGATGACATGTCCTACTTTGTCCCTTTTCACTCCTTGAGAAATTGTACACAATCTTATGTAAGAGTCTAGTCGTTTCTGTTGTTTGTTCACTGGACTTAAAATTTTCTAATATGGTGTCCTTCCAGGTCTGCAAGTGGGTATGTCTGAAGCAATCAATCTGAAGTCATGTTTAAGGCTTTCAAAGAAGTAATCTGATTATCTGATTTCTGAAAGGTTTACTGGACAGCTGGAGCTCCCAGGGACTTCACCGACAATGACGGTGCATGGTTTCCTTGCGAATTATATTGCTCCGTTTGACAGTGACAGTTTCACGCTTTAGAAATGTTTGTCTTTGTGACCTACATAATTCGCATATTGCAAGCAGATAAACTGTGGATTTTCCTGGCAAAGTACCTCATCCATATGTTTTTTTTTAAAAAAAAAAAAACACACCTTTTTTAAAATTACCCTTTCAAATCTGTTATACAAACTTTGAAAATGATACAGTTGCTATCAGCATCTAAAAGTCTTTGATAAAAGCATAATTGGTCTTTAAAGCTTAATTGGTCTGACCCAGTGTTATCCATTTTTCTGTGTAATTCCTAAATTTTCATCTCATCTGAACAAAATATTTAGCGGCTCTTCAGTATTAGACTTCATGTCTTTGGACGTAGCCATACTTAGTCTTATAAGTCCCATTACCAAAGTCCAGGCATCTAACCACAGTTGCAGAATTCCGTCACTGAATGGATTTTAGGCTCCAAGATGCCGTATGATCACAAGTAAAAGACCACTGATCTTAGTGAAAAACACACACTTGCCCTGGAAAGAGACCTTCGAGTTGTTCAGGAATTGTTCTGACAGTTCTCTATGTACACTAGGTAGGGCTCGTTCACTAAGAAAATTTGATTTTTCTATTTGGAGTCACTATATATTGTGGTCAGTGGAATGAGCAGCTCTTGGGAGATGTTTACCTCCACACAAAAAAGCTTTCTTTAGCTTGTTTAGCTTCACACCCCCAAGCGTACATGCAAATGAAGAGGCTGGTAATGCTTATCTTCTGTGTTAAAAGAAGTAATTGGTACACACTGCTGTTTGTGACAAAGGAAGAAGTTTTTCATGTGTTGAAAATGTGTTCCTGCTTAGTGCTTTCTTCAAGTGTACTTACCTGTCTTGCTCGTCTAGTGACCCAGCATTTTAAATACTTCTTAAACATCTTGTTATTTCTCTTAGATTTATCCATGGTGGGACAAATATCGCTGAAATTTATCCTGGTGATGGCTCATTTTTGAAGTCAGAGGGAGCATTTTTGGGAAACTACTTCATACGTTATGCAATCCAAAAAGGAACAAAAGAGGTATGAAACTTTCAAAATATGTCACAAATTCCTTCAAGTTATCAGTTTTCTTATTTTGAAGACATTTGGCTGTCCAGTCTACAGTGAAGTCCCTACATTGTTAATTACTATAATGACTGAGTCAAGCAATCAATTGTACAAAAATAAGATTATTCCTTCTGCTTCAGAATGTATTTTTGTAAATTATAGACACAGTAAGAAAAATCTTAACCACTGTAACATTTATTTCACAAGCTCAAGTATGTACTGTAGTAAGATTCTACAATAACCATTTCTCACTAATTGAGAAGAGAAGTTTAAACTCATACCTTGATTAGAGTTTAATCTTTTTGTGTTTTCTTTTTTACTATATGGAGACAGAACCTAGAAGATCCAGGTTCTGTTCTGGCTTTGCCACAGACTAGCTGTTCAGTGCTGGAGAAGGGGTTTTGCCTTCCTATGTCTGTCTATTTTTCAGTTTTCCCAGAGCAGAAATCCTCTCAAGTACTTATGCAATACTTTCTATTTTTAAAGCAGAATTAAGGGTCAAGTTTGTAACCCTCCAGACCTAGCCTTTAACTTGCAGTCACACGTAGTTACTCAGTAGTGAACTACAGTCTATTCTCTGATAAGAGAACTTCTTGGTCCATACTGAGTGCATGGAAAGTGTGAATGTTTCTTCCCACAGATGTGGGTTTAAAGGATACAATTTCATTTTTTTTACTTTTCAAGGATGTATTTATCTGTCTGCTGGGACAAATTTAAAAGTGATTGTAGTTGTTTTCTGGGAGGTCAGAAATTTAATATCTTTCAAGGTCTTAAATGCTGTTTTCATGCTACAGTACCTTTAACTAACTTATCTCCTTTCTGCTCTTTACTGCAGAGAGAAGAAAAGATGTATTCAGTAAAAAGCCTACCTCCTGATGTACCAGGAAATCCGTACTCTATATCCTCTATTATTACTCAGGCAACCAAGTAACTTTATCTTCATTACATTAAGTACAGTAGTTTTGAAAGGACATTTGAAAGGACAGTAGTTAAATTACACATAATACTTATGATGACTTTAGGTATAAAAGCTAATTTATATTAGCACTGAGGACATCTATAAACTTACAGAATAAAGGCAGCAACTGTTTAGAAGACATGAGTATGAAATGCTTAATATTTTGTTTGTTTTTTTTTCCTCAGAATGCTTCAGTACTGCTACAAGACTAAACTATCACTAACTCATAACTATCATCTCTGCTGCTGGAAAATGGTATGTAGCTGAGGATTTATAAATTTTGCAGTGTTATAAGGATGGTTAGACAGGCTATAGGCAGTAGGACCTAGTCTACTAGGGAAGAATGGTGAATATATCCTATAAACAAAGATCAGAAGGTATATATTTAGGAACCAAAAGCATGCAGTGTAAAGGTGTATGTGTGAAGCAGAAAACAACTGTGTGATAGAACTGCCTGTGGTCTGGAAAAAAAATGAATTGAAACTTGGAAGAGAGACAAACAGCTGTAATGATATAAGTAACCTTTCCTCAAGTTTTGAATGTATTTGTTTGGTTCTAGGTGCCTGACACAGATGGACGAGAAATGTTGCCAGTTTCGCTGTATGAAAAAGTTATTCCCAGCACAGGAAGACTTGTTGTGTACTCAGATCATAAAGTCCTTGCTTCTTTTTGGGATGGGATGGCTGTGAATATGGTCTGGGATTTCAGCTCTTCCTGTAATAAGATCCAGGTAACTCATCAGTTAGACCAATTACTCTTTTTACAACTCTTATTGAAAAACTGTTACTAGGAATCTAATAAGGAAATGAAACAAAAGTTTTGATTCCCATAAAATACAGACTGAAGTCTTTTGAGAGATTAAAAACTCTCAACATTTTCTGCTGTGGCTTACTCTTGAGCTTGCATAGTAGTCTAAATGAAAACAGGAACTATCCGCAAACACTACCGATGAAGTATTGCCAGTATTTTAACCAGAAACAATGAGGAAGAATGTTTTAGAGTAAAAACTGTGCCTAAAGAGGCAAATGAAACCGTATCCTTTTAAGAAGTCACTAACATTGATCAAAGAAGGGAGTATTTGTTTTTTATTTCAAATAATCTATATTTGAGCAAATGGATAGTGGAAAACACTCAGAAAAGTAACCTTGTGCATCTTGGATTCCATATACATTTTTAAATCTACTTAATGTAAAAAAAAATATGTTGATTTTTGAAAAGTGGCACTACAGAGAAAATTATGTGAGTCTGGGACTCAATATTGACTGCTGAGACTTTTGGCTTCTGTGTCTTTGCTTATTGCCCTAAGGTGACAAGACACAAAAAGATGTTAGAGTGTCTGAGGATATCTCTGTGATAAGCAATGTAAATAATGATAGTCCGTGTGTCAAAAGGTACAGTATAACTTCCTGATGTGAGCTAGCTCAAACATATATATTCGCTCATGATAAAAGGAGGAAGAACTGAAAATTCTTCAGGTCAGGAAACATTTCTACACACTTTTAGAAATATTCTTGAATAGCAGAAAACTATTGGGGCCATGCCAGGTGGGTTTTTTCCCCCTGCATTTCTCATAGCAGACTGTACCAAATTCTATTCTTAGCAAAACACAAACTTTTAAGTGTTTAGAGTGGAATATTCAAAGATACTCAATTCTTAAATTGGCATATTATAACTGCTTCTTTTTCTTCAGACTGTAGCAGAAAAATACTTTCAATTTTTTTTTTCTTCTAAGGTAAATGAAGATGTTGGCTGGTGTAATGTAATTACTCCTAATGGGGTACAGCAGATAATACAAATAAGTCATCCTGGAATCTATGAAAGGTATAAGTAATTTAAACAATTCAAAGTTAAATATAGAATAATTCTGTACAAGTCATTTAAATGAAGTAATGGTTTTCACTGAACATATATTGGGGAGTATGGGAATGAAACGTAATTATAAAAGCTCCATCTTATGTCTGGCAAAGATTCAGGACCACTGTGTGCTGTCATTCCATTATAACTGTTACAGTAATGTCTTTTTAAAAAAATAACTAGAGCTGCAACTTGGCATTTACATCAGTGGATAAGGAAAAAACCATCTAGAGCTAGTACCTAGACACCAGATCTGTGTAGCTCTAGCTACATAGAGCTGGATAGCACTTTATCCAGTTTTTGCTGTATTACAGATATTGACCTCTGCCTGCAGATTGCTTTTTCTAATCTACTTGCTCTAATTACAGCCTTATTATGGGAATCATCGGAAGCTAACTGTGCTACATTTTAGCAAGCAGATATTCACAACAAAAATTAACATTTGTACACTATTCATTACAAATAATAAAGCTTTGTTATAATTTTCTATAGCTGCCTGTGTTTATGAAGGAGATTCTAGGAAAAAAGTGGGAATCAAAGAATGGCAAGGAACGTAGACAAAAAGCTAGAATTTGAATCGGGGGGTTTTTTTGAGATCTAGGTGTATTGCTAAATGCCATCAGTTTGCTGCTTGAATTTAGTAGAGTGTATTTCTCATATAAATAACTACTTTTTTGTGAATTTTCATGTTAACATAGGTACATCAGAACAGCAATAGAATGGTGCAGAAGTTTGAATGAAAGGAAGGAGGTGCCTGAATATACTGCACACTCTGTAACTGAAGAAAATTGGTATCCATCTTTATTCTAAATAATTGCCTACAAAAAATGTTGAAAATAAAACAAAAAGACTAAAAACTCTGAACGTTATAGACTGCATTTCCTAGAGGTCAAAATGAAATATTTTTTTTCAGTGTTTAAAATGTTAGGTAAGGTGAGTTCTAGGTAAAGCTTGTTTTGTTGCATTTTTGCCTGCCTTACTTAAAAGTCAGAATTATGGTGACTTTGCCGAAGGAGGATTAATGTTACAGAGATAATATCTTGCAAGGTGAAAAAGAAACTGGACTAAGAAAGGCATCTTTTACTAGAACACCAGGCCGTTCAAAAGAGTGCTGGGAACTGCTAAATGACTCTTACTAATATATTTTAATAAGTCATTTTTAATATATGCCACTGACTGAAGGTCTACTGACATCATATACAATCATATTCAGGTATTAAAAATGTGTTAATTGAAATCAATTATACCTGCACCTTTATTCAAATTATAGCAGATTCAGTAGAAGATGAAATGAAAATTATAGCTATATTTATACATACATACATACAGCAAACAGACTATTCTTAGAGCAGAGCCCTGATTTTTGGAAACACAGGTAATTGACAAATGGCAGCCATTGGTTAGTGGTCTGAAAGACAAAAATAAAGCTTTTTTTTCACTTGGATTTTGCTCATCTGATTTTCAATATTGCTGGAAACTATTAAAAATTAAATAAAGTAGAAAATATGTTTGAGAACCTTTTATGATACTGAATTGTTGAATAATCTTTATTTTCTTGGATAGGTTTGCTTATGCTGAGCTCAAAAAAATACGGAGATTTAACTGTATCCTTCTGAAAACTGAGGATTTTTCACTTTATATTCTGTTGTTCATCTACGTATTCAGATCTGCAGTTGACATCATCAAAGACTCTCTGTCTGGTTCTCACCTTTTTTTACAGTCTTACCCACTCCTTAAAATTAACTTTTTAAGTCATTTTTTGTTTTCTTTTAGAATTTCTGTTTTATCATGTATCACGTCTAACTCCTGCATCACAGCACCAGAAACAAAAACAGTGGGAGAATACAAAAGTAAAGTTAAAAAATTACCAAAAAAAGGAATCCCTTTAATGTGTATTGCATTATTTTTGCTAACACTCATCTGCTCATCTCTACTTGAGAGATGATGCAGTTGTCTTTAGGCGTGTTGTTGCAGTACAGTACCTTACTGTTTATCAGCTAACTCAGTATTGTTCCATTGTGTTCAGCCAGCTCAAAAACGTGTGCTGCACAGTACCTGCTTAAAGCCACTCCACAATTGTCTTTAAGCCAATTTTCCTAGTCTGAGAAGTGCATGCTGTTAAACTGCAGTGTGACATCAAGCAGTTTCCTTTCTAAAGTCACTTTTGGATAAATTGAGGTCTTAGTTAAAAAGACATTTCCTATAACTGTTGTAGACATTTTAAGTAATACATTTTTTTACTTTTAGCTTTACGTAATTACCATGCTATTAAATGTGAGACTTTGCAATGCAGAATGATGAATACAAATATTGAGAAGCATTTTTCTTATTAGGAGGAAGGGTTTGATATTTTTCCTTAACAAAATAACACTAGTTTTACTGGATAATAGCAGTGTTCTGGAAGGGACATCTGCTGCAAAAACCAAACCATCTGGTATTACTGTCAGAAAAACAGAAAATCAGAGCGAACTGGAAGAAATGAGTGAAGGGTACATCTTGGAGGCTTTGGAAAGAACTTCTAAAGTAATTCAGGATATTGAATCTCTGCTTGCAGCTTCTGGGAAGTGAAGCCTCATAGCACGTGAAGACGTGTGTTCCTTATCTTCAAAGGACCTGTCGCCGCTCTGCGTGAGGAGGCTGGCGGTGCCCGCGGGAGGAGCGGTGGAGGCAGAGCGGGGAGCTGCCCTCGCAGTACCGCCGCAGAGCAGCGGCGTCTCATCAGTTGCCGTTACGATGCTGCAGCTGCATATTGTGGACAGGCTGTGCTGACCTGAAAGTGCTGCTTTTAAATGTAAGAATGTTTAATTTTATAGGGGATTGTACAAGGACTGCGGTCAACTGCTCCAGTGACTGGGGCAGGGATACGCGGCTTTCAAAATGTGCTTTTGTTCGGAAGCTTACACTGAGTAGTCCAATACTGAATAAAAACTTTCCCAGATGCTTTCTCCTCTGCTGTTTGGTAGCAAATAAATATTTACTTAAGGCGTCTTCAGCCCTGCCGGCTGTGTGGTCTGTCACGCGGTGGGGCACCGTTAAAGCACCAGCCTTTTACCGCTGGTTTCTCTTCTAGCGCTTTATTTAATCTTCCTGTAAAGACCCAAACCCAATTTCTAACTTTTCTAGAAAAATTCCGCTCGCGCAACCAAGCCCCGCGCCCGTCTCCCCAGCGCGGCTCCGGGCGGGGGCAGGAGGAGCCTGGCGCTCCCTCGGCCGCAGCGGGCGGGCCGCCTTCCCGGCGTGCTCCGCGGCCACGCGGGCTCCTCCCCTGCACCGGCGGGGGTGGCGGCGGCGGGAGCGCTGCCGCTCGGGGCCGAGGGGGCGGCCGGAGGAGGAGGTGGTTCAGGTGGGCGCGGGAGGCGGTGGGGCGGGTTAGGCGCAGGAAGCCGGGGCCGGAAGCCGCCCGCCGGCGCCTCCCTGGCCGGGTAGATGCAAGTTTCACCTCATGGCTCCGGGCTGCCTGCCGCCAGGTTGTGGTTTCGGGGGTCTGCTGGCAAGGGGACGCCGGGGGGCTTGCCATGCGGCGGGTTTTACGGAGAAGCTAAAGCGGGGGAAGCCTGTCGTAGCAGCCTGACAGGAGCCAGCGTCAGATTCCTGTGTTCTCTAGGTACCCCCGCGGCGTGCCGGGGCTACCATGGGCACGGCGGTGCGGGGCTGTGGCTGGCGGCGGGCGGTGACTGACGGGCCGGGCTCCCGGGCACCCGCCTCCTCTCTGCTGTGCAGGTGACAGTGCATTACTGTCTCCTGATGACTGAGGAGGTGGCTGATGAGGGGCTTTTTGGTGCTGGGTGTTGAGAAAAGGCTTAGCCTTTCCTCAAGACATAGAAATTTCTGCTGATCTCTGTGATTTCATGTGTCCGTCCGCTGAGTGCTTGTTCTTCCTTCATCCCTCTCTCCAGTTACCCGTGCAGGCTGTATTTTCATCCTAAATTGGATTAGCTGTTTTTGATCTGAATGCTGTTTTAGTTAATGAGGGTAATACATAAACCACTCGTGCTTTTTCTTCCCTTTTTTTTTTTTGTCTAGGATGACAAAGGATTTTTTCTTCCACGGGATAGTACTGTGATCTGTTTCTAGTTACTAAATACTTTCAGGATATTTCTTTCAACTCTTTCTTTCAGGTGCATCTCAGTTCCAAAGTACTCATTAAGGACAAGGTCTGCATCTTAGTGTCATAGTATCTCTTTTCAAACACAGTAATTTGGGCCCTGAAATAAATAAATTATATCCTGATTTTATGGAGGGTTTGTATGTTTATTTGTTTGTTTTTCTTAATTTCCTTGTGGGTTTAATTCAGTTTGTTCCTCAGTATTTCGGTAAAATGCTGCCAGTTTTGTGCATGCTGTTGTCCTGTTTCCTCTTCAGTCTCTATCTACCCTCCAGTGCATTATAATTATCTGACCCAAAATGCATTCTCAGTTCTTCACAGTTTGTTTTAGGCTGGATCTGCTTGTCCATTAGATAATATATTAAAGGTTTGAGCTTGTGTCTTAAATTATAATTGTAATTTATGGAGCCCTTCCAACCCAAACCATTCTATGATTCTGTATAAATTAACATCTAAGATAAAATAATATTTTTTTAGAAGATTATAGTATTATAAGGGACTATTGTGATCTTTCAACTTCTTGCAAAAAAGTGCATAATTCTGCTAATTTTATGCATTAGGTTCCTATGTGTATTTGTGTATCCAATAACTTCTTGCAAAATTGGGGCAAAAATTTTGGAGAGCAATATTTCTAATTATAATTTTAGCCATTGGATTTTTGTTTTGCTCTTACACCATGAGTTGAAAAGCATTTTAGTGTCAGCCATTTCCCCAAATGCATATTTGCAGCTTTGATCTAAGTATCTTCTTGTGTCAGTAGTTTACAATGTAAACTGTGCATTTGTTAAAATGACTTTAATTATTTCCTTAAATGCAAGTAAAAATACCAGCAAAATTGCAGTTAGTGGGTATAGGCAGAGATGATGCATTATGCTTTATCTCATATAAAAATGTCATGAGAAATGACAACTCTAAGCAGTGTAACTCTATCAGCTGTTGTGTGCATGTGTTTTATGTCAAACCGAACCTAAATCTTTCCTCGGTATGTCAACTGGACTGGCCATGCACAGGTTTCTAAGCATGCTTGTATAATACATCTATTTCCCACCGTTTTAACAAGAACGTAAGCTCCACAACTATGCTTTCTGAGATTTGTAGGTCATAAAAATGTATGACAGTGTGTTGTGATATTTTGTCAACAGTCTGAAAATCATTATTTTTCAGACCAAAATTACAGTTTCTAGTTTTATATTAAAATTGTAATTTTGGATATTATTTTGGTTGAACAGAGTTTTACTTTTTGTAATCTGACTTCACTCTTGATCTGCAGAATATTTATACTTACACTATTGTACCTGGGAATGTGACTTGATTTTTACACAGACGGCAGTCATTTTTGTCTATAAAAGATGGCTGAGAAGAAGAGGTTATGCTGTGGACATGACCCTTGACTAAGGGTAGTCTGAAGCCACATATTCCTGTTCTTCATTCTGGCTCAAAAACAGCCATTCATATTATTATCCTTGTTTTCCAGTTGGTATTGTTATTTAATGATATGTGATTCTCAAATCATACTTATTTTGTATTTTTTTAAGTCTGTAGTGATACTTACCCTGTATACTTTATGTGTGATTTAATGATATCCATAGCAAGGCAGTGTAAGGCTATCACAGAACTGACACAGACCTCTTGCTGTTTGAATGTATAGGTCTCTATTTATTCCAAGGTCACTAATTGATGGAATGAAATTAACAAGATATCCCTGAATGTGACTCATAAATGTTTCATTAGGTAGGAATTTTTTGGGCACACAGTTAGAAGGAAAAATGTGTTAAAATAGATCTCTATATTTTGAAGGGCTGGAAGTGCCCTTTTCTGACTTTATTACGTTGGGGTTTATTGTCTTTTAATTATTTTCTTGTTCCATCTTTATTTGTGCCCTTCTCTTGTTTTATGGTCTTTTTTCCTGCTTTTTTTTAAATAGAGCTTCTCGGCCCTAGCTCAAGGGGTTTTTTAGCTCAATTATATTTGTTCAGGAATTAATTAAGATGATGTTGCTTTTTTCTGTATTTTTGATTGTTGTTCAGTTCTGATGTATATTTTGCAGAGAGCTGGAAGAGTTTTGTGTAGTATCAGTGCTTACTGCTGTCTGGTTTGATTTATTTGGGATGGAACAAATGGTGTTTCGTCTTTCCTGTATTGGATGGCGGGAGACTGCATTCAGCAAGCACAGAGGCTCAATGCTGAGGCGTAGACCATGTTTGCTACTGGAATAAGTCAACTGCAATCGAAAAAATGTGTTCTCCTAGTCCCAAAGTAAGTTTGATTCCAAATACTGGTGTGCATTTTAAAGGTATGTTGCTATATCAGCTCTTCACAGATTGGATTCTTACACAGACTTTTATGGTAATTTTGAAGCAAATCCAATCTGACTTGATGGTTATATAGAAGAAGCATTTGTGAGGAGATTGCCATTTGTTCCTTAAAATGGAATTCATGTAGAAATGTACTGTATGTATATGGTAAAGTTGCCTGCCAGGAGATGGCAGTTCCTGTGTTTCAGGAAATACTTTGTCTACGTGTTCTTTCAGAAGAGGCACAGTCATAGTTAACAGACGCTGAACTTGACCCACTTTTTTTCATCCATGTGGAAGGTCCATGTATTATTCATACTCACTTCTCTTCTTTTTTTTCCTGACGTTTTCCAAATAAATGATACAATGGGTGTTTTTTCTATAAAGATCAATGCAAGTAGTCATGTCTTGTGGATAATTCTACAATACACAAGTATGTAAATAATCTGGAAGAAACATTTTGCATTTTCTGTAGCTTATATATGTTTAAAATAATAAACTACTATATGTCAATATTGTTAGAAGTATCAATTTTTAAAGGAAGTCTAATACATTCATAAAAAGCCCATTTAGAATAAAAATTTACCTGATAGAACCGTATGAAGAAGGTTTTTCAAGATTTAATGTATTGCACAGAAATAGCAACCTCTTGGGAAGAATCCATTTTTAGGTAGGAGGTAGGCTTTGAAACTGTGGTCTCCCTCCATGGTTCCCCAGAGAGACAGAAGAGCGTAACAGTTGGGACAGTAGAATTGATCCTGTCCTTCAGAGACTGCTTCCATGCGTTTAATGTAAAGAAGCTAGGGAATACAATGTTTATATAAGGATTTTTATTTCAAAAGTGTCCTTTTTAATGTTATCACTGTAGTCAGTAGTCTGTCTTTGTAATCCGGGTATCATATAGTTGCTTCTGGGGAGTGGGGTGGGATTTCCTTAAGATCTTGAATTGTTTTTGGAATTTCTTTTGAGATGTCAAACAGTTGTTTACGGACAATAGTTACTCCCAAGAAATCACCTTTTTTTCAAATTACAGCGGCCAACTTTTGAAAAGTAAAATTACAGGGATTAGTTAATTTTCCTTTTTTCTGAAAAAAGAGCTGTTATGAAGGTAATGTGTTAGACAATAGACAAGAAGTAACAGTAGAGCTTGCTCCTGGAGCACGTAATGAGGAAAATGTAGTTTTGCTCTGTAAGGAGTTAGTTTTGGTTACTTCTGCTTGACTGAATGGCTGTTGTCTTCATCTTTATGATAAGTAGTAAAGATACTTAGTGGTTCTGGTGTTCTTAATACTCGTTCTATATGCCAGCCTCCAAGCTAAACAAGGAGTTGTTCAAAGAGGGGTACCAGGGTGATAATACATATTTTTACAAAGTATGTAAATGAAAATAGTAGTTTGGATTATGAATTAGAAAATCAGTTTTAACAGTTGTTGTAGAGAGAGATTTGGGATTTCTGAGCATGAGTCCTAAGAATCCTCCAAATTTAATCTTTTTTGTTGTTAAAGTGTAACGGAATTAATCTGATGAATATCATATATTTAAGACCAGGAGGAATCTTGAAACATATTCAATGTATTATCATAGACATATTTCAAATTATTTTGTAAAATTAAGATTTCAGCAAGTGCAGTCACAGTGTTCCGTGTTACATAGGTGCTTGTTCTAATTCAAACAGTACAAGTGTTTTAATTCAGAGCTGTAGCATTCAAGTCAACAAATTAACTTAAGGGAAAGAAAAATTTTCCTAGGAATATTAAGTGCAAACATTGAATTTGAGTTTTTTATGCTTAGATGTATCTGTGATAACAAATGCTTTGCTAATGGATTTTTTTCTTTGTTTTCTTTCTGTTCTCTGACATTTACAGAACAACTGATGATACCGAGTACAATGCACAGCGTATATCCTGATGACATTTTGTGTGCTGTGACATGGTTTTTGCCATGGCATCTGAGTCTGAAAAGGCCCATGCTCTTCTCCAAACTTTCAGCACAGCTTCAGTTATTTCTAGTCTAGGTTTGGGAATATTCTGCTTTGTAGCAGACAGACTTCTGCAGTTTTCCTTCATTCAGCAAAATGACTGGCTCCGAGCCCTGTCCGATAATGCAGTGCACGGTGTACTTGGGATGTGGTCCTGGGCAATAGTGATTGGACTCAGGAAGAAAAGTGACTTCACTGAGGTCACTCTGGCTGGCTTCCTTGCTTCTGTCATTGATGTGGACCACTTCTTTCTTGCTGGCTCCCTGTCGTTAAAGGTAAGTCAATAGATCAGTGTTTGTTTACTTCCTTCACCACTGTTTACTTTATTGTTCTTCTACCATATCCTAAACAAAAAAAAGTTCCAATGATACTTTAATTAGATAAATTTCTAATAGAGATATGGCAATTAAGTTTGTATGCAGTTGTTGTGATTTTAAAAGCCCTAAAAATATTTTACATCTACTGTTGAGCTCTCTTCCTTACAAGGCTCTGAATAGAAGAGTTCTGAAAGCCCTTGTACAGAATATCCGATCTGTATCACATAGTTGCTTTGTTATCTAAGTTCAGCAGTTAAGTGCTGCCATGCACACTATGTCTATGAAGTGGATTATTCCATTTCTGTTTACAATANCACATTCTTTCTCATTTAGTAAACCGCCTTGTAGGAGCCCTGTTCCTGCTTCACCTTGCACCCACGTACTTATTGCTTTTTTTTTTTTTGCCTCCTCCAAACATACATACCCAGCTTTCCCTGACCACAGCAGTCTGCTGTATACTCTCCAAACCATTTGCACCTTCTGTAAGCTCTGGCTTTGCCAGCCCCGACCGCAATTCTCTTAATGTTCATGTGTTAGGCAGACACTCCTTGCACCCAGCTAGCTCCTGGTTGCCATAGCTAGAGCCCTGCCACTGTTGCTTGTTATCAGGAATTTGCTCTGCTCAGCAACACAAGTCCTCACAGTTTGATTATGCTGGTGTTGCTAGCATACGTGTACATACACACTACTTATTCTCACATCCCTGAAGTTGTACAACCCCACCTACAGATGGACCTGCCCAGCAGAAGGAGAAGATACCGACCTTCATCCATTCAACCATACCGTAACTTAGTTGTTTGGCTGTCTTGCCTTCTTTCTTCTCCTCCAGCTTGTTCATAGTAGTGTTACTCTCTTCACAGGGATGACAGAGGAACTAGCTCTTAGGAAGTAGAGGAAGGAAGGAGATGGAGGGAAAATTGATGTTCTTTGTAATCCTTTAATTAAAGAAGAACCATGCAAAATGGTTTACCATTTTTTTTAATATGTAGGAGAGAGCTAAATACAAGAAGCATTATTGCTTATAGTTGAGATGTAAAAATCAGACTTCCAATGGGAAAATAGTTTTTGTTTACATACAATGTCACTATTTGTTGTAGAGAAAAGATATTTTCCTATTTGTGCATTTGNGCCATCACTGTCTGAAGAGTATCTGGAGGATGGAGCATAGTGGAATCATGGGCAGATCCCCACCTTAGTCACCTAGAAAGCTGGTGGAGGAAGTCTCTACCTGCTGTAAATTTGGAGCTGCCAAGTCAGTGCATGTCCGTCCAGTACTAATTCCCTGTTTCTCGTGATTCCCCACCACTGAGTTTTGCCTATGGTGTTGGACTTTCGCTGGCTCGAGTACAAAACATGGGAAGTATTACCGCATTAAGGGTGCAGTCTGAACAATCAGCACATTTTGGACTGGAACTTGCCAGTATCAGTTACTGAATTAATGCTGAGGGCACGGATATGGTGTCTAATCTGCCTGTGTTCTGTGGATCAGATAGAAGGAGCCCTCACCCATACTGACACCTTGCTCAGAATTGTTTCTGAAAATGAAATTCTGCAGAAATTAATGTCTTTTTTAAAAATGCTATGAGGAAATAGCAGATGTCAGTGATGGTTAGAATTGTTGATGTTCCCTTTTATACAATATATGAACACGTAGCTAGTGCGCAGGAGATCCAAATTCTGTTCCTTCTTTGCTGAGAATATTCAAAACCCCATTCTTACTCTCCTAGAAAGTACTAAACATCCCACTTCTTTCTTGCTGGCTCCCTGTCGTTAAAGGTAAGTCAATAGATCAGTGTTTGTTTACTTCCTTCACCACTGTTTACTTTATTGTTCTTCTACCATATCCTAAACAAAAAAAAGTTCCAATGATACTTTAATTAGATAAATTTCTAATAGAGATATGGCAATTACGTTTGTATGCAGTTGTTGTGATTTTAAAAGCCCTAAAAATATTTTACATCTACTGTTAAGCTCTCTCCCTTACAAGGCTCTGAATAGAAGAGTTCTGAAAGCCCTTGTACAGAATATCCGATCTGTATCACATAGTTGCTTTGTTATCTAAGTTCAGCAGTTAAGTGCTGCCATGCACACTATGTCTATGAAGTGGATTATTCCATTTCTGTTTACAATAAGGGGTAGAAATATCTGCAAAGTGGGTAATCCAGCTGCTGTTTGATTTCATTCAGTCTTACTGAGAAGTAGTACATTTGGTTTTAGCCAGCCCTAAATATTTTTCCCACAAACAAGCTGTATATGGGCTGTCACCAGTCTGAGTTTGCCCTTAAATATAGTTGGTTGTAAAAACAAAATGAAGCAAGTGTCTAACTTTTTAATAAAAGTAAAAGGTGAATTGGCTCCCGTTAAGGAAGATACACAATCATCATCCATTTGCAAAACTGCTTGTTAGAACAGCATTTCTCAGTAGGATTGGTACTACCAGATTATGGCATTCTTTTTCAGTCAGTCTCCAGCGGTATAGGTGTCCTGTTCCTGCTTCACCATTCACACACGTACATATTTCCTTTNTTCTCACATCCCTGAAGTTGTACAACCCCACCTACAGATGGACCTGCCCAGCAGAAGGAGAAGATACCGACCTTCATCCATTCAACCATACCGTAACTTAGTTGTTTGGCTGTCTTGCCTTCTTTCTTCTCCTCCAGCTTGTTCATAGTAGTGTTACTCTCTTCACAGGGATGACAGAGGAACTAGCTCTTAGGAAGTAGAGGAAGGAAGGAGATGGAGGGAAAATTGATGTTCTTTGTAATCCTTTAATTAAAGAAGAACCATGCAAAATGGTTTACCATTTTTTTTAATATGTAGGAGAGAGCTAAATACAAGAAGCATTATTGCTTATAGTTGAGATGTAAAAATCAGACTTCCAATGGGAAAATAGTTTTTGTTTACATACAATGTCACTATTTGTTGTAGAGAAAAGATATTTTCCTATTTGTGCATTTGTTCAGTGTCCCCCTTGTCTTCGACAAAGAGGGCATTTTCACAGAATCACAGAGTGGTTGTAGTTGGAAGGGTCTTCTACAGATCATCTTCTCAACCCCCCCTGCTGAAGCAGGCTCATGTACTGCTTTCCAGTCGGGTGGCCTCCAGCATGTACTGGTGCCTGGGGTTGTTTCTCCATAGGTAGTCCCTAGTTCTCCCCCTTTCTATACTTCTTTTTTGTATATGGAAATACTGTAAAATTATAAAACTATATAAAGAAAAGGAAACTAGCTTTGGTTGATTAATGGTTCCAATAATATTAACATTTTAGTATAGCATTTAAATCTATAATTATTCTAATGTATATTTTCTTGTTTCAAAATCAGTAAATGCAAGTAATGAATGGCTAGTTATTAGAGAGTATTGTTAAAATTTTATTGCTAGTTTTTCTTGCATTTGAGATCACCAGTATGTTTTCTCAATTATGACCACTAGATGACACACTTCACCAATGTTTGTTTAGAAAGTTGAGTATTGTATCATAGACCTGGGAGGCAACCTGTCTCCTGACTGCCTTCAGTGAGGCAAGGTTAAATCTGCTTACACTTTCCATGATGGTGAATCCTTGTGTAGCCTGTCCCCAGTATCCCAAACAAAGTAAATAATTGCAATTTCATGACTCAATTTGTTCCTGTGCTGTTTCCATTTCCAAGCAGCTAGAAATTTTCTAATCTCCAGCCTAAAGTATTGTTGTTAGATCCTGTTCTCTTATTCTTTAAGGCCTCTCTGTAAAAGACAGCTGATTGCTGTGCTCTCCCCGAAAATGTTTTACAAATCAGAAGTACAAGATGTTGCAGTTAGAAGAATAGCCCTTTCATAGCCAAACGTATTTAGCTGAGGTAGTAAGAAGGTAAGATGGCCAAACTCCTCTCCCTTCCATGTGTTAACTGGGCTAATAAAGGATGTTCACCTGTAAACCATATTCTGTGTAGGTCTCTTGACCCTTACAGCAGTAACAGCATTATTCTTACAACTTGCAAAACCATTATGCTTTGCCAAAAATCTCTTCTTGACTAAACAACTCGCAAAAAAATCTGAAGGATTTATTTTTTTCTAAACCTCTTACTTTTTTTCTCATCTTCTCTGATTGCCTTTTGCCTAAATGATCTTTACAAGGTCCTATCCCAAACTGCATATAGTATTGTAGCTGAGACTTCATTTGAGCCAAATAGCGTAGATTAAGTCCTTTTAATGTCAAATGCACACAACACTTCTATCTTTTTTAAAAAATATGTGTTACAGGTTTTATGTGTTCTTGCAGTGCCATCAGAGTCTTTTCAGTTTGTGATATAATGTAATCCCCATAAGCTTTTCTGCTGTGTTGCTGCCTGTTTAGCTATACCTGATTTTAATATGTTATTTTTCTTTCCTCAGTTTAATATGATGTGCCTTTCAGTTTCATGTCATAATTTCAGGCTGTTGCCTATGTAATTTATTACTTCATGGCATACATTTTTACTATGTGTTTGTTATTTTCAGTCCCATTCTTCCTCTGTAGATTGCAGGATTGGGAGTAACTGAGTAAGAGACTACAATGTTTACTGCTTATGCAACACATTACTAAGGAACTAATAAATTAAGAAATCTAATTATCCACACCACTATTACTAATTTGTAACAATAGTATTTTTCACATTACACAATTATCTATAAAGCTCTTTATCATCACTCTTAAAACTGATGACGGGTTACTTTTTTGAAGTAAACCTTTTATGCAGCACAAGGCAGTATTGCCTTCTACCTCCAGTTGCTGCCTCCACACTGCTCCGGTCATCTGCTCCTGTTCCTGCTGACACAGCTCGCTGCTTGGATCATTTGGCTGTTGGGCTGTTTTTCACGGTGTCATCATTATTTTTCTGGAGTATTCAGGGTAAATAGTCACCTGTGATATTTATATGTTTACTCTGACAAATACTTGTGTACCAAGTAGCATGTGACCTGCCCTTTTGCCCACATTTTTTTTGCAACAAGTTTAAACTCTGCAAAGACTCTGCTACTTAGAATTTGTACTTCTTTGTATTCAGTGTAGTTTTTACTGTGTAGATTTTACTGTGTATTATATCTATGCACACAAGCATAGAACAATCTAAGAATCCGTATTTGAAGAATCCGTTTCATTGACGAGCCCTAAATGTGAAAGGTACTGCACCTGCCATCATACTCCGTAATGCTGATAAACCAGAGCAGCATGATGGGCTGCTCCCGGCATTCCCCAGGACTGTAGCCCAAACACTTCTGTTGCAGAACAGACATACAGAAATTGCTAGCTTGCTACTTAAGACTCATCAGCTTCTAAAAGTTTATAGAGAATGTAACGGGTGGCAAGCAAGATTGTACCAGCAAACATACATAACGTAGCTGGTTAGGGTGCCACTACTGACCAGCCTGGGCAGCACTGGATCATTTCTGGAATTAGAGAATAAGCTTTGTACACACACATACAATTGATTTAACATTGAATTTATAGATCAGCCTCAAAACTAAAGACTTCAGGCTTGTGAAGCATCATGGAACGAGAGTGAGGGAGCCCATGTTGTTACATAAATTCCATAGTGTCACTTTGAGCATTAAAGCAAAGAGTTTGCATGGGTTCTCCCGCATGCGGTTGTTGTCTACTGTCTCCAGTTGCTCAGTGTAGTGTATGAGAGGGGCTGGAGGAGCAGCAACTTCAAGAAGATCTTGCACCTGATTGTACACGTAGGCAAATGGAAAAGGTAATTTGTGTTGTGAATAAATTCTGTTTGCAACTGCAGCCTGACCTCTGTCATGGTAGACATCCCCCTAAATCTACTCAAACCACGATCATCTTTTTCCAGGAGGTTTAAGGCAGAAAAGGCTTGTACTATGTATTTTTTTTTAAGGTCTGGTGATTTCTAAAGGCAAACAAATTTGCCTGTTAGGAGAAAGAGTATAAGAGCTTATATTGCCAAATAGAACTACCTGTCTGTCTCTTGGGCTTAGCAGCTGAAGGATGTAAATGTTTCTCTAGTTACACAATGTAAAAGAGAAAACAGACTATTCTTCTCTCAGAACTTGGGCAACAGTCTTTCAGAAGCCTAATGACTGTACTACAGTTACAAAATACGATTTTCTCCTGCTAAAATTCAGTGCTTAGGTTTGCTGTACAAACAGCCGTGCCATCTAAAATTTTGTATGAAAAAATTTAAGCATCACCTCCCCAGAACTGGATAAAGATTGGCACTAATGTTGATAAATTGCTCCCTGTGTTTCTGTTGGCACCTCACCTCCACAGGGCAGACAGAAGAGAATAATTTGACCTTTGTCACTGTTTTTTTCAAAGTGCAGAAATAGGTCAGGCTCTTTCTGACAGTAACAAAAATCTGACTATCTGTGTAGGGTAGGTGATAAACAATTTCATGATCACAAAATTTTTCTACTTTAATCTGTGAACAGTCTACTTGTATGAAACAGAAATTAAGTTGCAGAGAATGTACCCTTTGCACCAACCTTATGAAGTTACGTCCATACCATTACAGTTAAAAGTTGTTGAGACAGTTTGTGAGCTATTTAATCCTGTCACCTGATCAAGACAGTCATGGAGAAGCATGTGATGGAAAGCTAATAGGGCAAAGCTTTCTGCACGGCTTTTAAAGTTGGCTTTTGTTTAGAGCACAGGCTATTATATTCCAATGGATTCTGTAAGTTACCGTCACTGTTTTTCTTGGCTAAGGCTGCAAAGTTTCCCTTACAGAGAAGACAGGATTCCAAGCAGTTGTCTAAGTTATCCATGAAAACTTGATGAGGCTGTTGCAGAGTCCCACAGTGAGGTACTGTAGCTGTTGAATCCTGCAACAATTAACACAACTGAAGCATTAATGAGTTACTGGCTAGTGTCTTGTAGCGATGCTTTGCTTGCTTTCAGCAGTATATGCAGTGAGGGGTGTGTTCAACATAGCAATCCAGTGCACCATCGTGTGCAAAGAGTACGCCTCTTGCAACTGCCTGTTGCAGTCAATTAATATTACATCAGCATCTGTATAGATCTTTTAGTAATGTGCTATCATTTCTCCTGTGCTTTAAGAAACAACAATCTACTTATTGGCTGCTTAGAAATCCAAAATATTATAATTTAATTTTCTTTTACTATCTTTGAATTTGTGGAGATAGTTGTAGCTGTTGCTAGTAAGTACATCCAGAATATCTTCTCAAGTATGTATATTAAATTGATAATTACCACTTCTTAAACTGGCTAAATTTAATCTCCCTAGCTAGACGTTCACCTTAATTAAAACCAAATGTCAGGCTTTCAATTGAGTTAACATTAAACAAGTTGTTAAAATAAAAAACCCAATCACAAATTATTCAGATGTTGGCTTCTGGGCTTGTCTTTTGCCTGTCCGTAAA
This sequence comes from Syrrhaptes paradoxus, assembly GCA_013400615.1. Lineage (NCBI taxonomy): Eukaryota > Metazoa > Chordata > Aves > Pterocliformes > Pteroclidae > Syrrhaptes > Syrrhaptes paradoxus. Next base: position 31,468 of record VZTO01011989.1, read on the forward strand.
GAATACTGTGTCAAGGTAATCAAAATACATGTAACATAGATCATATTTTGGTTGTACTGGAAATTACTGTTCTGCTTTAGATATTGTCCAACTAAAACAACTTCACAGGTGCTAACTGTAATATAATACAGGATGTACTTTTGAAAATAAATGCCATTAAAGCATATGAAATATTTCAAGTAAAGCATATGAAATATTACAGGTATATTGTATGGTTGTTTTCCTATTAATTGTCCTGACATTAAGTACATCTAATGAGTGTAACAGACTATACAGGTTTCTGTATACCACATGACTCTATGACAAATAGCATACCTCTTCCTCCCTCTTTTGCTGTCAGTAATGCTTAGTAGGATGCATGATTCATATCATACAATAGAGAGAGAAAAGCCTGTCCCAGCACCCTGACAGGGCAGCACACAGCTGTCATATGTCTAAATAATCGTGCAGTTGATTTTGATCAACAGTGGAAAGGAACAGTATGTTTTTCGTTACACTTCCGCTTAGCCACTTGATGATACACCTGTAAACATCCAAGTAACACTTATTTTCTTGTCATGGTTGTAGCTGTTGCCAATTATATTTTTCTTTTCTGCAGGCTGCTCTGACTCTTCCACAGAGACCACTCCTTCATTGTTCTACTGTGATTCCTGTTGTGGCTCTGACATTAAAGTTTATTATGCACCTTTTCAGGCTTAAGGATTCATGGTGCTTTCTTCCCTGGATGTTGTTCATATCCTGGACTTCTCATCACATCCGTGACGGGATTCGTCATGGCCTCTGGATCTGCCCATTTGGAAAAACTCCTCCTTTGCCATATTGGCTGTATGTGGCAATTACAGCATCTTTACCTCATCTATGTTCACTTATTATGTATTTAACAGGCACTAGAGAATTAATGTCTATAAAACATGGAATCCACATTGATGTATAAGAATGATCGCTCTTTTGTATTAGCACTTGAAGTAAGCTGCCTGTTTATCACTGAAGTGGTTTCCTTATGTTTCCTACAATTTCTGAGTTAGGCATTTTAAGCCTGTGGAGCCAGTTACAGCTCCTGTGTCAATTCCTTGTGATAATAGAAACCTATTTAATGAATGGTAATAATTTTATATCTATAGATTCCCCTTGTAAAATACTTGGTTGTCCATTATAGTTCATGCATAGCTAGCTGATTTATAAAGTACTTAGTCTCTTTCTGTAGTAATTACATTACATTTTACTGCCATGTTGCTGTTTGTCTTACCACCACTTTGGATTTGTATTCTTCCTTCAGACAATACATTTCATCTAGATAACATTTGTATAGCACTTTAAAAATGTAAAGTACTATATAAAAGCTAAGTATTAGGGAGAATTTAGTAGTGTATGGTGCTTCTAAAAAACATCAGTTAGCCTTTTGAATTTATTTATTTATTTGTTTTCCTGCTGGACTCTTGTATTCACCTGTTTTAAAAGAAATACTGTTTGTATTTCACAATGTGCAAATGTGTATCCGCACCTATTTGATCAATGGCATCATATAGTATTTCTACTAAATTCTGTTACTCTGTAGTTGCTTGGTACTCAATTTGCAGATAATTATTAGGTATTATTTGTGGTTAGAAAGGAGAAGACAAGATAGTTTGGTTACAGTATTATGTGTGTTGGCCAAATTGTTTAATTTTAAGAATATACTAATTATGAATATTATTTAATTTGGAACTAAGGAATTTTAGTAAATATTTAAAGGATTATATAAAGCAAAACATTTATTACAGTAAAACATAATCTTTAGGGAAGATTCAGAAAGATGTAAGAAAATCAAAATTGCTCAAAATGTGAGTTTGCTTAAAGAGTTTACTTCTGTACTCATAAGCAGCATTTTTCATTAAGTGCAATATCATCCTTATTATTGTAAAATAAAAAGCATTCTTATTGTACGGAAATAGAAATTTCATCATAAATAAGTTCCTTAAGGAAAAATGTTGTTATGTTGCAGGTTCATAACATAGTAGTTTGCACTGTGGACTATTTGAAGCAACAGTTTTCATTGACAGAAATTTCTCAGAAAAAGTCCCAAGTTAAAAATCAGGTTTTTGTCTAGTTTACAGTGTACAAGCTGAGAAATGTCTATTAATAATTGTTTTGTTATTTTTTTATTCCTGGAATTCCATTGCCCATTAAGGAGATGGAGCTTTAATTATTCCAGTGTGTGATGAATAGCTGTGAAAAGGGATTATTTTTATGGAAGAGCACATACAGGGTAGCACGTGCTGAATTTAAGTGCAAAGTATCAAAGGGTGCAAAGATTAGGTGGTGTGTTTATACTACATTTACATTAGTAAACGTATATTACTATAAAATACCAAAAAAAACCCCAGAAAATATTAACTGGGATGGCTAGCTTAATGGATTCTAGAGACCTTGTATGGCTGCAAAGTACTAAAGGCTTTCTGCAGCACACTAAGCTAATTATGGAAAGTGTTTCACTGTTTTAAAATGTGCCTTCCCAGAAAAAGAATAGTCTCTGCCCTATTTGTTCTTCACGACAGAAATGTGTGCTTATGGAAATTTGTCTGACAGTGCAGGAGGCCTGTTTAGCCTTTATTATAAAAGGAATAAAACGCTTTTTCTTGGAAAGAAGATACGAAAAGCAGAACATTCCTTAAGGGATTATCCTCATACTGGGGATTTCTGTCTTTTATCGTATGTAAAAGTTTCCCAGAAACATCAGAAACGTCTTGCTTTAGAGCCCCCAGAGCAGGAACTGTCTTGTATCCAAAGGCACGATGGTTTAGTAGAGGAGGAGTGGTGTTCGTTCATTTACTTCTAACCTGTATTTTTAACTATAGGCTATGAAATGCCAGTAATTAATATATTTTGTGCAAGAAGTGAACACTTGAATCTGTGTAGAAAATTTTCTGTATTCTTGTTTCATGGTATAACATTTGTATAATTTTGTGCTTTATCCAGATTTGTTGCAAAGGGAAAAGTGTACAGGAACAAAGCAGTTAATTACACTTCCTCATTTTTAGATTGTAGCTGTAGCATTTTTGGTAACTGTATGTCCACCAGCAGTCCTTAAGATTGGTACTGTACTGTTCTAGTTACCTTTAAGGATCAGTTAATGGGTACATTTTCAGTAGTTTAAAAACATGTATTTTCCTTCTCTGTATTTCTCCCAATTTTTGTGTGATTTTTTACAATAATTTTAATTTGTATTTCAAAATATTATTTTTCTGGTCGTGTTCTTACACCAGTTCTACCACTGCAATAGGTGAACACCACTTATAAATTTATTGAGGGAAGTAGCAAGCACTTGCGGTGCATGACTTCTTTCTCTCTCTTTCTCCAGCAGTCTCATGCCTCGTCCTAACATCTAGGCAACTTTAGCTCAGGCCATTGACAACTTTTCAAGGTAAACTGACATGTTGTGTATAATGCTTCAATTTGTGGGTAGCCAGATTAGAGAACAAAGAAGTTAAATATTTGTTTCAGCCCATGTAACCTAGGAGATACACCTGCCTATTACAAATGAATTGCCTAACAGTTCCTTACCAGTATTTTATGTACATTTCACATTCATTGATATTTCCAGTTATGCATTGATACTTGCCAGGTGTAGCAAAACCATGGCAAAAATAAACAAAGATACCAAAACCATAATGAATTTGTCTTTTACTGTGTGCATTACAATGAAGAGTAAATGTGAAGTACAAAAAGCATGCGAATTACACAGAAAAATAGCTAAAAAACCCAAGCTAATATGATACATATCACTAAAGTAGTAGATATTTCAGTGATGCATCTACTATTCTAATCTAAACTTTTTTGAAGTTGTAGTTGCCAAACTGAAGAAACTGGGGGGGGATTCTGACTTTTCTGTTAGAACTGTGCTGCTTTTTTTCTGCTTTAAGGATTGCTGTCATGAAAAATAGGTACTAATAATTGCCAAGTTAAAAGAAAAATTTTAGAATGTTTCTTTTCCCCAGTCCTCTAGAAATAAGATAAAATTTCTCTTAATTCTCTGGTGGCTTTAACAGAAAGAGTGAATAGATTTCTTATCAGCTTGTATTCCAGTTTAAAATATAATCAATATTTTCACATGACTATTGGTAGCACTTTTTTCTAGGGTGAAGTATATTGTATCATGTGCCTTTGTTGATAAGTGAATTATTCATAATTGATGCTATGCTCCACAGACAATGCTGGTGAGTTTGAGTTAAACTGAAATAATTTTAACAACCAGGCCATTTGTGTTAGCTTATTATCAGAAGAACATTTAATTTGCTAATGGAAATAAAGTTCCAGAAAGAGAGGGAAAGTTTTAAAATTCAGTCTAAGGGAAATGTTCGTACATAGTTAATTTTGAACACGTTTTTATTCCATCAGCTATTGTAAGTATGAAGCTAAATGATGACATGCATCAGAAGAGTTTATTTCTGTTTTAGTAATTGAACCACTCTAAATTCTGTCAATTATGCACATCTATTCAGGGCAGAAGAAATTTAGTATTGTGTTATACGGCGTGGGCTTTGATCAACTGGTAATTTTGAGTCTACAAGTTTTTGGTTTTTTTTTTCCCCCTGCTCCAGGCAGACCTGGCATTTAAACAAATGACAGACTGTCAGGCCAAAATACCCTTTGCATTCATTACAAAATCTTCATAATAATAAATCGATGCTTTTTACATACTCTATATTGAATTATAAATTTGAATGCTGTATTGTAAAACTTTTATAACATAAACCTACAATCAAATCATACTTGTATTTATGTATCACACAGTGATCTTTCCTTCTGTGTTCATGTAATAGTTTTCCATTTGCTTAATCTAATTTTGTTTTGAATTTTCCTGGGCTAAGGATGAGTGTTTGTCTTAATGACTAGGAAAACCAGGTGTGCTACTACTTAGCAAAGATGTTTTAATGCAATGTTGAGGTAATCTTCAGAATATTGAAAACTACAAAAGAAATGATACTATATTCCTTTTGATGGGAATGGTAAGTAGCTTTCTAGGCAGTTTGTAAAAACAGATTCGTTTAATCAAAACTAATTGACTGAAAACATTTGTATTGGCATATATGGGTGAACAATCTGTGAAGATGGATTTATATAGTGAAACTGTTGCAGGGGTAATTGACCAAGTCAGACTGTATGCTGTTGACGTATTTACTATAGAACCAATTCCTTTGTCCAGGGAATATTACTAATGTCCCTGGAGCCTTCCTCGTGTTGCCAAGGGAATTAAATCTTTCTTTGATCTTAGTCATTTTTCCCCTTAAAAATTGCATTACATTGAGAAAGGGTTCTTGGGATGGTGGGGCTAGTGTCCTTGATCTTCTTTCAACTCCTTCAGAATTGTTACAGATGAGCCAAAGAAGCTGTTAGTTGTAGATTCTTGTGTAGGAACTCTGGTAAAGAAATTAAACCAAAGACAGCAGACATAACAGTGGAATGAGGAATTTACAAGGTTATAATGCTGCTAGATTCACTTTTACATTTCAATTTAAATTGCTGATAGTCAAAGAATACCAACTTCTTTTTATATATTACAGCCAACAATTTAGAAGCAAATTTTCTGATGACTGCTCTAAAAATACGAAGTGTTTGTGAGCCAAATGAGTACTGTAAGGTTTATGTAATAAAGCTTTATCAAAAATTTTTTTGTTCATTTAACTGTATATAACATATAGACACAAACAGTTGTTTCCTTCTTTTACTGTGGAAGCATGGTTGGGACTTGGGGAGTTTTAATATAGAATACTCTAGCTAGCAAAACCTTTTAGGACAGGTAATTTTTGTTTCAGTAGTCCCTGGAGAGACAGATTTTACTTTCTAGACAAGTTTTGTTAATGTGAAACTTTGAGTGATATGCCAGCATCTTTCGGCTAAATGTTCTGTATGCCTTGTACAACAAACATAACTAAGCAAAGCAGATGCACTTAAAACTTCATACCATTAACATGTATGCACGTGATTTATTCATGAATTTTTCCCCAAAGTAAAATTTAACATGCTCTTACATCTTACTTCATGTGTCTTGTATGTAAATGTTGTAGAATCATATCATAGAATATGATTTGGGTTGGAAGAGACCTTAGAGATCATCTTGTTCCAAATCCCCTACCATGGGCAGGGACACCTCCCACTAGACCAGGTTGTTCAAAGCCTCATCCAGCCTGGCCTTGAACACCTCCAGGGATGGGGCATCCGCAGCTTCTCTGGGCAACCTCTTCCAGTGCCTCACCACCCTCACAGTAAAGAATTTATTCTAATATCTAGTCTAAATGTGCCCTACTACATGCCCTTATAAGAAGTCCCTCCCCATCTCTCCTGTCGGCCCCCTTCAGGTACTGGAAGGCTGCTATGAGGTCTCCCTGGAGCCTTCTCCAGGCTGAACAACCCCAACTCTCTCAGCCTGCCCTCATAGGAGAGGTGCTCCAGCCCTCTGATCATCTTTGTGGCCCTTCTCTGGACCCGCTCCAACAGCTCAACATCCTTCTTGCGTTGGCGGACCCAGAACTGGATGCAGTACTCCAAGTGGGGTGTCACAAGAACAGAGTAGAGGGGCAGAATCACTTCCTTCGACCTACTGGCCACGCTTCTCTTGATGCAGCCCAGGATCCAGTTGGCCTTCTGGGCCACAAGAGCACACCGTGGGCACATGTTCAGTTTTTTTTTTACCAACAGCCTCAAATCCTTCTCCTCAGGCCTGCTCCCAATCCATTCTCCATCCAGCCTGTATTTGTGCTTGGGATTGCGTTGAGCCATGTGCAGGACCTTGCACTTGGCCTTGCTGAACTTCATGAACTTGGCATGGGCCCACCTCTCAATCCTGTCCAGGTCCCTCTGGATGCCATCCCTTCCCTCTAGCTGGTCAATTGCATCACACAGCTTGGTGTCGTCGGCAAACTTGCTGAGGGTGCACTCAATCCCACTGTCCATGTCACTGACAAAGAGGTTAGATAGCACCCATCCCAATACCAATCCCTGAAGAACGCCACTCATCACAAGTGTCCATTCGGACATTGAACCTTTGACCGCAAATCTCTTGAGTGCGACCATCCAGCCAATTCCTTATCCAGAGGGTGGTCCATCCATCAAATCCATATTTTTCCACCAGTTGTGTGGGACAGTGTCAGACACTTTGCACAAGTCCAGGTAGAAGACATAAGTTGCCCTTCCTTTGTCCACTGATGCTGTAACTCCATAACAAAAAGCCACCAGGTTTATCAGGCATGATTTGCCCTTGGTGAAGTTGTGGTAGTTACCAATCACATCTCCTTCATTTTCCATGTGCTTTAGTAGAGCCTTCAGGAGGATCTGCTCCATGATCTTGACAGGCACAGAGGTCTGTATTTCCCTGGGTCTTCTTTTTTACCCTCCTTGAAAATGGGCGTTATGTTTCCCATTTTTCAGTCAGTGGGAACTTCACCAGACTGCCATGACATTTCAAATATGATGGATAGTGGCTTGGCAACTTCATCCACCAGTTCCCTCAGGACCCATGGATGGATCTTGTCAGGTCCTGTGGGCTTGTGCACCTTCAGGTTCTTTAGGTGGTCTCAAACCTGATCTTCACTTATGCTTGGAGGATTCCTTCTTCCAGTCCATACCTTCACTTCCTACAACTTGGGTGGTGCAGCCAGAGCCCTTGCTGGTGAAGACCAAGGCAAAGAAGTCATATTGACCAAGTGGTATTTCTAGGAATTACAGAGACCTACAGAGACATCAGCAGTGTTTCATGCCTTTTTCTGGTGCTTCTTAACCTCAGGCTGGATGAAAAGTATACTTCTGCTTCAATGTATCTGACGCAGATAGCTCAGGTGGGTTCAGCAGACTAAATGGTAGACATGTATCTCATAGCAAACCATCATAGAGTCACTGTATTTAGTGTGTAGCTAGTCAGACTGTTCAGTGGTGCTTAAAATGTGATTTCCTAAAAAGGATGTCTACTTCTGGTGCACTGATCTGCCTTCTATTCACCACAGATTGTACCAAAAGATGGCATCTAACTGAAACTGGGATTGTAGATTGGCCTTGTCGTGCTGTCATCACAATGTTTTCATGTTGCTGGAGAAGAAAACTATCTCTTCAAGGAGTACTTTATCCAGGGATTTGACATGTAGCAAAACACAAAAAAGTGAAACAACTGAAAGAAGTTCTGATGAGGCACTTAACATCACTTCCAGACATATTTCAGTAGAGGGATGATCAGCTCTTTTAAGTGAATTGTAACTTTTTAAATGCAAAACAAACATTTATTGTAAAATTAGACAATTTTCTTTGTCAAAATAAAAATCTGTCCAACACCAGGAGTTTCTCTTTAAGAGATTTAGCAATTGCAGTTAGTATATTTATCATGGCTGAAATTTTCAGTGCTAAGTCTTTTGCTACCTTTCTTTGAAAAAAACAATTTGCTCTAGCTCAAGTGAGTGGGGCCTTGGACTAGGAACATTAGATTTGTTAAAAGATTGGTGTGATACCACCTTTGAAAGTTGATGTAGGAGAGGTTCTACTTGTTTATCCTACAGTGAAGATTGTACTAAGTACTGTTGAGTCTCTCTTAATGGCATTACATAAAAGCTGATCACCTGTTGTTGTCATGATAAATATTTATTGACATTAGAAACTTAGTATTACTTTACAGCACTACCAAGGAGATACACGTTGCACTTGCTGCTGCCATCTGCACAGTCGGTGCAAAGAAGGTGTGCTGCAGGGTTAGGTACGGAAAACTATGGCTTGAGTGCGTGATGTACGGGGCTCCATGCTTCAGCAGTTTTCATGCATGTTAAAATGTGCTTTGCTAAAAAGAAAATCCTGAGTTTCAAAAAAAGAGGTTTTTGACAATGAATTTCTGCCACCAAAAGTCCTGTTGAATGATCAAATTCCTTGAAAACTTGTTTCAGATAAGAAAAACCAGTTCTGTGGTTGATTGCAACTTGATTTACAAGAAAATATATCCTTGCTGTCTATTTCAAAGGGATTAATGTTGGCCCCTTTATTTGGTTCTCTGTTGCCTGGATTAGCTCTGCAAAAGAGACAGGGTTTTCTTAGTCATCAAGAGTGTGAGCTTTTTCCTTCTTTATAGTGAACAGACAAAAGGTTTGGGAATGTTGAATACAACTTTTTTGCCTTTGGCAAACCAATCATGGTTACGAAAGGTATTCAATAAAAAGTGGAAAATGCTTCAGACCAGGCATACACTGAGCGTTTCATCAGAATCTCTCAAAACTGTTTATGCAACAGGTTGTAGATGCTTCTCCTCTGGAAGAAAGTAACTGTGATATCATAAAATAGGCTATTGAAAAACAGAGCATTGAAGACAGAGTTGCTTTGCTCTAGCTTTTTTCTTCATCGGGTTATTCTACCTCCTTACCTTTCAGAAGGATGGGCCTTTACTGAGTTTGTTCACATTGCCACATAGTGTACACATACTCTTAGCTTACATGAAAGGTTTAAAGTGCACAGGTGAAGGTGAGTTGCATGATTATAGCAGAATGCTCTGTTCTGAGTGTGTGATACCAACTGGGGGGGAGGCATCTCTCAAAAATAGTAGTACTGATTGAAGGTAGAAAACACGTTATTTCCCTGGCGCTGGTGATATTTCCTTGTGCCAGGAGATCACTGCACTTTCCCTGGCAGGAGTTACTTTATTGATGGAGATAAAAGCTTTAGTTTTCAGTTGAGATTCCACCTGATTTGGCACATGACATAATTACATCTACAGAGGTAACAAACATTGATTTTCTCTGTGTAACAAGAACAGCTTCTACTAACATTTTCGAATTTTGGACTATATCCAGACTTGAAAAAAAAATGCAGCAGAATACTTTGTGTTGAAGACATTGTTCGAAAACACTCCTGTCATGTTTACAAGGTGTATTTGCTATTTCTGCTTACTTTCTATCCCAAAGTAACCCATACTTGCAGGCCTTTCAGAACAATTGAATAGTCTCCTTCATGGAGAAAGAAAGGTCTTGCAGAGGTACATACATACAAGGCTTCCCAGCCTTCTGGAGGAGGTAACTGCTAGGCTTTCAAAATCAAAACAGTTGAACAGAGGTGTTCTGTGGCATGCATAAAATACATTTTAATGCTATTCAATGTTATATCCCTTCATAATTTATCAAAGTAAAACTTCTTAACTGACACTTGTTTTCTTCCCTCTAGTATTCTTATCTCCATGACTCTCCTGGTGGTAGCATTTCACAGTTATCTACAAGGTGCTTTATAAGCATTACCCAATCTCACTAGGTCCCTAATTAGTTTACAGGGGGAAAAAAAGGTTTATTGTCTTAAATGAACAAGGGGGGAAGCTGGGCCAGATAAGTGTTTTCAAAGATAAATTCTTCAAAGCAGAAGTAGAGCTGAGTGGGGATTGTTAGGATGGAATGTAGTTTTTAAAGAAAAAGACTTCTCTAGAGAGGAGCTAATTTCAAATTCTGGAATTAGTAGCCCAGAGTTTCATGGTTGAATAATATGTATCAGTGACTTCCTGTAGCTGACCTGAGCTGATGAAATAGTTTGGGTTTTAACACTACAAAAAGAGAGCAGGTTATTGCAAACAACTTTCCAATGCCAGGAAATAGGCTCCAATGAGGAACTAAGATACCAAATTCACTTGCCAAAGTAAATCACCTCTCTGCTCCAAGTTAGTCAGTAAACACAAATGTGCAGGACTCTTCTTCCATTCAAGTGTTCGATGGTCTGGAAACCATTGGATAATTTTTTTTAAAAGGCAGTAAAAGAGATTATGAGGAGAGAGTGTGCGTAATGTCCTCTGGAGGGCACAGAGCCAACCCTAGGAAGGACAATCCTGTTTGGTTTTTATCGCAACCCAAAGACTGGATCCCTGAAGGAGCAGACAAGTCAGGGTGGCCCATCTTTGACTGGCAACATACAGCCAGTAGTACCTGAATGTAGATGAGATGAAACGAAAGGGAATATTAACTTGCCCAATTTCAAGTGGTTAACACAACCTAAAAGAGATTTGAGTGCAAATTTGTTCCTGTGTAATTTCCTGGACCAAATTTTATGCTGTTGTATCTGTGCAGCCTCGATCTGTTAGCCAAGAGATGAACAAGTTTCAATAAGGAATATTTGCTGATTGCATTACTTTAAGTGGAATTCAAAAGTAAAGCAGGCTAAATCCAGGAGCCAAAGCCCTTCCTCGTATTAGTGAGTGGGAACTGCCAAAGCAGGCATACAATTAACAACATTCTTATTAATAATTCATTGTTTTGGGTAGTGCAGGAAGGTTTCAGTCACTCATTATGTTGTCTGTTGTATAAAAGTAAGACAGTTCTTGCCCAAATAGTCTTACACTATAAATAATTATGGTGAGTTGGCCCTTGGCTGGGGGCCAAACCACACACACTCGCTCACACAGTCCCTGCCCCCACCCAATGATAGGGGAGAGAATTAAAGAGGTAAATGGCAAA
>VZTO01011989.1:43267-73631 GCA_013400615.1 Syrrhaptes paradoxus
TTTTCTCCTGAGCAGGAATCCAAAACATAGCTTCTTGCTAACTATTTATGAAGAGAAGGAAGAAAGAAAGAAAAAAAATTCAATCTCCTCTGCTTAACCCATGACAATAATCCATTTTAAATATCATGTAGATAACATTTAACTATAAAAATATGAAAATAGAGGAAGTGATTCTGATCTTGTTTAGCTTCAAGTAACAGTCTTTATAAATGCAAATTTGTACTTCTTTTTTCAAAATGTTGGCATTTCCCTTACCCCTTGGACTTTGTGAAATTCATGCATCTGGTATTGCAAAAAGAGAGCTGCGAAGAATAGCCCCATACATTTTTGGGTTTTAAGTTCTCTTTAAAGAAAATTCTTCAGTAATTTTCCAAACAGTGACATCATGGAGGAGGGCAGGGAGGATCTATATCCAACTCATGCATCAATTTACTGTTCAGAAGTTTACTGGGTATGTCTCCTATTGTTGGTAAAGTATGGCCTTTTTCAAAAGCAGGGCACATGGGATTCTCTACAAATGAGGCAGTAGAAATTAGCCCAGCTGCAGTTCTGCCTACCAAGTTTCATCATAACCCACGATGGAGTTGTATACTGAAGTTCTTTTGTGCCCTTCTGGGAAAAGGGAATTAAAAAAAATATAAAAAGGCATGGGGAAGAAGCTGTTGTCGATCAACAGTCCTTACATGGTGGGTTTCCCCACTTCTGTGAAGCTGCCTGGCAGCTCCTGAAACACAATGGACATTGGCAGGAAATTTGTGCAAGGACTCGTGTGAAAACACACCACTCTTGTTTTGTGGTCAGTGTGCCACAGGGCCTGTTCAGAAAGGAAAGATCGTTTATTTCTTAGCCCAGGGTATGAGAAGCATAAAAAAGTCTTGAAGCTCTTTTTCCTCTTTCTCAGCTTCCATACCCATGCCGAGCATAAAGAAAGAGTGAATTCAGCTCTGTGAATGAAAAAAACAGTATAGCATGTGAGACTAAAGAGTACATCATAGCCTCAGAGCTGTGAGGGGACTACCTGTTACTTGGCAGATTCAAGACCATGTGAAGTTGTGTAAAAATCCCAGTGACAGCTAAATAACAAAAATGTAATGTGGGCATGATGCCTTATAAGACAAAAATTAATTTCTTGGTATAAGCAAGGGCTGCAAGAGATCATAGTTCAGGGTTAATAATGACTTCACGAGCCACTGTAACAGCCAATTAATTTGGGTCAGGAAAGAGGGAGAATCACATTTGTTCTCTGTAAAATTGGTGCAAGGCTGTTGATCCTCATGCATTGATGTAATGTGCTGCAAGTACTCCACACGGCTTTGTGTTAGCATAACCTCGTGCAGCGGTTATGTTTGCACTAGTCCCTGCGTAAGTCTCTTGTGACCGTAAACATGTTTTCAGCCAAAGTGTAAGACCAGAACATTTGTGTATTTATGTGTTAGAAAAGAGTGCCAACCTTTGTTTTAAACTTAGCAAGCTTCCACTGAACGTGTCTCTTTTTGTTATCCCCCTATACATACAATTTTGATTTTTAAAAGATAGGCAGATCAGAATAGATGCTCAGAATATACATTGTCCTGAAAGCCAACTTCAAGCTTTTTAAGACTCAGGCGAAGCAGGTTAGAAAACATCATGCTGAACCAGACCACTAATCTATGTAGTCAGATATTGCCCCTGTAGGGCATGAGCCTTCCCTGATTATATGTTGCCCCATTTTGCTTTTTGCCTTTTCAGCTAAGGCCTAGGACAAAAAAAACCTATCCAAAACTTAGGGGAACCTGGTCTTTGGCACTCAGCTTTGTCATGAGCAGTCTTTTGGGAGGCAGAGCTCAAAGAGGTTGTGGACAACTAATGTAAATGTCACATTTTTTACTTGGTTTGCAAGAATGACTCAGCTATGTAGTCAACAAAATATTTTTATTTTTTAAATAGTAAGGAAGCATACAGAATTGGTGGTCTTTCTTTGTTCTATTAAGAAACACAAGTCCCAATGTACTTATTTCTTGTGTGTCTCAGCATCAGACAGCCATGGAAAACATCTGCCATTCTTTCTCTTCAGCACCTACAGATCCTCTCCTCACACCTCTTGTGGTCCTCCTCTAAATTATGATTGACTTTGTAAAAACAGAGATTGAAAAGGGAAGGGTCTTAAATTTCTCATTTTGCTCACTTCCTCCATGAATTAGGTCCTTTTTCTAAAGCTGCATAACAGTATGTCAACTTTTAAACGTCATATTGGAGATAATGGACAGGGTTATAATTTGGCTGTCTCAAATGACAGGAGCGCCATTGGAAGCTAGGCTTTCCAGTTCACCAGCAATTATGTACTCCTTGGCAGTCTTGAAGAAAGTTGTTGAGGTGAATCCTGGTGCTCTGCTCAGGGGTGACTTCCAGAACGGTTCAGCATCTGCAACATGATACTAACACAACAAATGGTACTCCAGTAAGGAATTTCTGGGTGCCTACCTGTCATTCTCTAGCCTGCAGCGCTCAGTCTCTGTTTCTTGTCTTCACAGAGGAACAGGCTCACAGAACTTTATGAGCCTAAATTTTCCACTTAGTTCTCACTTCAGAGAGATTTTCACTTTTCTTTTGAATGCCAGTCAGCTTCTCGTCTGTGTTAGCCCCTGTGCCACAGCATCCTCTCCTCTTCTTCTGGATTGGCCTCCAAAGGGCTGCCCTGTGAGGAATGATCCTTTTTGCTATGTACTAGTGGTAAGGGCTTTCTCTGTGCTGCTCCGTTGGTAATGATGGGTACTACCACATTAAGAGCTAATAGTAAAAGCAACTCCAGGTAAAACGCCTGGCTTATAGGAGTGGGGGGTGGAGAGAGAGAATGTGTGTGTGTTTCCCTGTGTGTGTATGGAGTCAGCTGCTTCAGATGGAATTCAAAATACCTGTAATGAAAATTGTATTGAAACGGCCAGTAGAAAATAGTAGCTATTTCTCTCCAATTTTGGCACTGCAGCCAGAGCTGGCACCTTTGTCTTCTTGGTGTGTAAAGCCCAAAACCTCTTCTTCAGGGCAAAAACCTGCATTCTTCCAAATAACTCAACTTCCATCCTATTCTATCATAATTTAATGGTCAGGGAGTAGGGAGTCCATTCCCTAAATGCCAGGCACCAGCACAGGCTTCGACAAGCCTCTCAGCTCCCCCTGCAAGGGCTGCAGCTCTGTGCAGCAGAGACTGCAAGAGTGCTGGGGGAGCTGAGCGGAGCAGGAGCGTGAGAGTATTATCTGTCTGTGGGGACATTCAGCTGCCAGGACGGAAACACGTGCTCCAGTCCCTCCTCAGGTTTCTTCTCTGTTTTATGTATCAATAAGATGTAGTGCTGACTGTAAAATACACCCCCTGAGGTGCTAGCTGTCTGTTGGGGGAGCTTTAATGAAAAGTGGGTGTATCTATACCCTCCCTCTTGGGCAGGGGCCTGAATCTGGCTAGCTTGCTTCTTAGCTAGTGCATTAACAGTTTAAAATGTTCACAGCTCAGATTTTTCTTCTGGATTTTTTTTTACCTTCCCCAAAAGGAAACTACCCATAGATAAATTTCTGGTACATAGAAGACTGAAGGAGAGTTATGCAGAGAATTTTAAAGTCTGGGGGTTTATGGTAGGCACAGGACGAGCTGATGCAGTCTAGGGTAGGGGACATCTGAAGAGGTCGCAGTTTGGGATTTTGATACCCATGCAAACAATTGGAGACATTTCTAAGAAGTCCAGAGTATAATTGTAAATTATGTCCTCTGTCCATTAATTATTTAAGCCACTCTAGGAAAAAAAATATTATTGTGTGTATTATTATGATCATTTACAGAGTAATAGGAGGTACTGAGGTAACAGATAGCCTGTGTCAGAAGCATTTGTCCAATTAAGTTTTGATGGAGACAGCAATGACCCAAAGTTGTTTTAACATGAATTATCCTGCTTTAACAGAGTTGATAGTTTTAGTCTTCTTCAGTAATCAGCACTCCTGTTGCAAAAGATTTTGTGAGGGCAAGGAGTCGGTTAAAGGACACTTTACACTTGCCTCTGCTTGAGTAACTGCAGAAAGGTATATATAACTGAAGGCATTATATTACAATGCATATTAACCTAGAAGAAGTTACAACCATTAACCTCTGCTCAAAAATTAAAGGCTCAGATTAGGAGAGTTTTAGCCTGTCCACCAGTCCTACATTCACGAATACAAGGTAGAACTTCAGAAAGGATTAAACCAAGGATTTGCCTTGTTTCTCAGGATAGGAGAACAACTACTTTCTCATTTGCAAGACTTTCTGCCTGCCGGTTTGCACTTTCATTTGAGCTTTGAATGCAATCCAAGTCAACATGTCAATAAAACTCTTCACTTTCCTTTAGCTGTACTTGTAACTAATGTGACTGTCAACCATGTCAGTGTAGTTCGTGGAAAATAATTTCTGGCTAACTTATTCTTCCTTTGTAAATGGGGTGGATGGCTGCCTGCATGTTTGTGTGGAGCCATAACACAATATTAGCTGTTGTTCCATGGCTTTATTTTTAATTTCTCAATCTCATAAACCAGAGTTGTTTCCTCAGTTTACATTTTGTCCTGTTCTAAGAGTTTTAGCATTTTAAATTGTTGACACATTATACAGCCTCCATAAAATGGAATACGTGTTCCGGGTCTGACATAATCATAGCTTCCTTGATGTACTTTCCCATTGAAGCAAATAGGATTTACTTTATTTTGGACCTACAAATGACACCATGAATTCTGAGGGAAAATAAGATGTAAAACCAGACCGCAAACTAAGTAATGTGAGTGAAGAAGTAAGTTTTATTCAGTATGCTGTAGTTTGTTGCCAGCATAGTTTTGTTGCAGAGAAATTAATACCTGCAGATATCTGTATTTACTCCGTGTTTTTGAGAGCATAGCACGTACGTATGTCTGACTGACTGCCTGGGACCGCTTCAGACTTGTCACTGCAGGAACTGGTCTTAAAGCATGTGGAGTGCTTTAGTTCTTCCCCCATCCTCATCACTGCTACAGCTCCCCGTACTCCATACCCTTACTGTGGTGAGACTTCTGTAATCTGTTAGGCCTTTGAAACTCTATCCGGAGATGCCATGCAAAGCACTTGTCAGAACAAACCCGTTAATGACCTACACCCCATTTTGCAGTGTCAAGCTGACGCTGGAGTACAAAATCTAATACTGACTGAAGTTGTTTCTTTAGCATGTTACTCCAATAACACTTGTCTCACTGTATTGCTTTTAATCTCGCTTGTTCCTCTTTCTGCTGCTTTGAAGGACATTAATGCTGCTAGTAGTCTTGTCCTTATCTAAGTTCACGTTAACAAAGGTGTGGTGAGCTGTCTGTGCTTTGGCTGTGGTGGTTTAGCTTTTAAAACACATATTTTTTTCTGTAATTAAATTGTGACAATCAGCTTGTTGCTTTCAACATAAATTATTTCCCTGAAGTCATACTTTAAACAGCACACATCATTATCTACTTTCTCCTCTTAACAGTAGACTTTCATTCCAAAGTGTAGTAGTCTGCATTTGCCCTATTCTCTTATCCTGGTAGATAACAGTGTCAAGCAGGAACCAAGAGCTATGAAGTATAACTGTGATAGCCAGGAAGTTTGATTGCATTAACTTATTATTAGATGGAATTGCAAAACAGGTGTTCAGACAGTGTAAGTGCAGATTAAAGTCCCTGAGGCTAGCAATTTTTTCTATCTTGTGTTCTGGAAATTTAGGAATGGTAGGAATGGCTGTAATGAGCCAGAGCAAAGGTGAGCTTGGTCTGAACAGTCTAAGGACTTCCCAAACTGATTTTTCTAGTTCTGGCCTGGAAAAGGCCAAAGCAGACATCCAGCACTGCAGTGGCCGTGGTGCAGTGCAGCGAAATACAGCAACTGCTTGTTACCCATACAGCCACCGTGTTCAATTTGGACAGAGACTGCACAGTAATCTTTTGGGGGTTTAGAAGATTTGAACCAGTGATGAATGTCAAGCGTAGCAGGAAATTTGAGGAGTTATTCTGCCCAGAGACAGTTGTCAGCATCGCCTGCATGAGTCAGAAAAAGACTTTTTCAGTGCCACTAACAGAAGCATTGCAGGAATTATCAGCCTCCAAATATGCATCTTTTTTTTTTTCCCTGCTGAAAGCTACATGTTTGGTCAGGTTGAATGTTCCTCTGATATCACAGGAAATTGTTGTAATGGGATGGAGAAACAAGAATTAGGAGAAAAATGGAGGAAGATAAACCAGCTGCAGTTTCTCTCCAGCTGGCTATCACCAAAACCACTGCAAAGTTTCTTTCATGAATAGCGGGGCTGCTGCATTACCAGTGGGCAAAACAAGAGTAAAGTAGTAAGATGTGCTAAACAACATGGCCCTTGCCCAGCATCTTTACAGGTTCAAAACGCATAGGTCAAAAGAAAAACAAGTGCAAGGCTAAGGTCTTCTTGAGATTGTGCCCGTTTATACTACAGCAGGTTTGTCTCACAATGATGCACGTTTAGCTTTCATGGAGATGATACCTAATAGCAGAGGGTTTTTTGTCTTTTTTTCTTCTGCCTTAATCTTCCAGATATTTGTTTCTCAAGTATTTCTACCCTCACATTTCCATTGTTGAAGAGCCTCACCAGTGAGGAGGGCTGGGAGGATCCAGCCGTAAGGCAGTATGATCTTGGGGGGTACTATGTGAAAAGTAGCCTATTTTCCCATCTGGCAAAACACTTAACCACACGTCTACAGGTGAGAAGAGGAATACTGCTGAAGTCTGTAGTGCCACACGGGACAGCCCCAACGTTGAGCTGCTGCTCAGGGTGGGGCTTTGCGTCACGTTCATCCCGGCAGCCAGGACTGGGGTCAGGCATTAGTTCCTGCAGCTCCCCGCCTGCTCTGTGGCTGTGCTCCCACAGCTCCTAGGAGGAATGGATGCGAACTTGGTCACTGTTTTGGTTATTCTAGCAGTTGCGGTTAGTCAGACATCTGAGAGTAAGTAAAATTGTACTTTATCTACTTCTATACTTTAATCTCCTCAAAGAAAAAAAGACCCGAAGGGTGTCTACCCGGAATTGTGTCCGCTTGAGCCTTTGCAGCTCTGTACAGGACCACAGGTGGTAGCTTAAAGGTCTGTAGTACAGCATGGGAAGGTTTAAAAAGTGAAACCTGTCTGTCTTAAACTGCACAGAACAACTGGCATTTGTTTCAGTGGAGTCAGGGCTTCACCTGAGCATTTCCTCAATGCTTGTGGGGACTTTACAATTCTGTAAAATCGCTTCAGCAAGGAAAAGCTGAGTGGGTTGTTGTCATAGCAAACATTGTCAAAAACATCTTAGCTGAGAGATTTTAACTGCTGAAGGCATAAGACCTTTAAAGCTGTGGTTTCCTGAGGGAACACCTAATAAAATGTCACTGTTTGTTTAAAGGGATCTTTCCGGTTCTGCTGCAATTTCCTCCTTTCCAAACTTCTTGAGAGGGAATATGTTTAGAAAATCACTTGGTCTTTCTCTTTTAAAGTTGAATTGCCCTCAATGGCAAAGACTTCAAAAACTTTTTATAAGAAAATACATGTAACTGATTTTGCTCAGCAGAAAAGCAGTTTTGCGTGCAGCTCTGCTTCATGTTCAGTGCAGCATGTCTCAAGGATTCAGGAGATCTAAGACCACTTGCTTTTGTCTTCTTGCATTTTCATCATGATTAAAAAATTTTCAAAACAGACTAGCCAGTGCTGTGCTTGAACTCTTAGTTTTTCTTTGTAATTTTCTACTGTAAAATAAGCTGTGTTCACAATGAAGATAACTCAAATTCTGGAGCACTTCAGCCTTTGAGATGTTCCTTTCTCAAGCTCCACTGGCTTCAGTAGGAATTGTGGAGTTCCTTGAGCATTTAGACAACACATGGACAAAATCTGCCATAAAACTTGATCCTGTTAAAATGGCCACTGCACCTGCTGGCATGGGAAGGCTCTGCAAGTGCTCTTCTATTAGATTTATGGTCTGGCCGGTTAGCAAGGTCTTGCACAATAGGTCTGGCACATACATGCAGAGGTCAAAGTGAAGGTTCTCTTAGAACACGTTATTTTACACTGAACCATCTGGCACAGGGGAAATACCTTTACCATCTAACTTCCTTCATGCAAACTTGCTCCATACTTAGCAACGGTATTCAAATGGCAGAACCCACAATAAAAATGGGCAGAACTGAATGTGGCTGTCAGGGTACAGGCACACCCTACCCTGATCTGAACTATATTTAGGGTTAACCCTAACTAGGCTTAGCTTCTTAGGCTGGTCATTATGCATCCATTTATTTCAGGGTCATGATACAGATATACAAGTAAGATTTGGGCTGGTACCTGCAAATGCAAAAGTTTCCTTTGCTTGTGGACGTGAATTTGTACCTGTTGACAGAGGCCAGGAAAGCCATCTGGTGGTCAAAATTACAGCCAGTCACAGGTAAGAACACAGCCCTGCCAGGTAGTGCCAGAAAATGAGGAGATCAAGATTAGTTTGTAGAGTGTGATGGGGTTTGTTGTTTTTTTTTTTTCTTCTGGAATATAATTCAAAAGAAGATTTTGCAATTTTCCTTAAAAAAAAAGCCCTGGTAGTCTTCCATCATCCAATCTCAGTGCCAGGGATTTACAGAGTGCCAGATGCTGTCACACCTGCAGTGTGTGACAGCATATGGAGCAGGCTGGACAAGGGAACTTATTTCCAAGGTGGTTGGTTTGAATTTCAATTTGAGAAGACAAACAGCAAATTTCAGAATCCCCTACATGTATTTCATCTTGAAGATATGAAGAGAGAAATTTGGCAATTCCTATAGAGTAAAAGCAGCCAAAACAAGTGTTGAATGGTATAGGGTGGGAGTAACAACTAAATAAGACTGTCTGGGTCTTCCCAAAGGAGTTAGCTGGAGTTATCCTAGCCAAGTTATTCCAGTAATGCTGGTGTGGTCAGAGTGAAGGTGATCTGTGCGGTGTGGGCAATGGGTTCCCTCTTATCAAACTGTGTTGCTTTATAGAAAAAAAAAAAACAAAACAAAAAACCAGATGTATGTTCACCTGACAGATTCTTTTTTCATTTTAATATGCAAGACATTATGTGGTTTGGTTTTGCTAGGAATAGCAGATATTTCACCTTCTGATAAGGCACTGGATACTAGTGTTTGTTTGACCACATCAGGATTACATGCTCTTTTGACAGTTTTCAGACAGCACTTCCTCAATGCTCTGCAGTTCAGAGCATCAGCGATGCTGCATGGGCACAGACAGCTTACAAACTGATAGTGTCTTGATGGACAAAGACCCATTCATTAGAGAATCATGACATATATAACGTACCCATTTGTCCATCTTCAGACAGCCTTACAGACTTGAAAATGTCCATATTAACAGCAGTCCTCATAGCAGAACGGGAAAAACATCACTGCATAACTTCATTTGGATTTATTCTTGGCTGTAAAATTATATAGCATGATTTTTATATTTATACATTATGATTTATACTTTATTTACAGTTATTTCCACCACTTCAGCAGGTATAGCTTAGAATCCCTTCTGTCTTTTGTTTATCTCTTTCTTAGAATTATGCTTTAACTGTGTGTATTACCATGCAGTCAAAATAGTAGGATGCATTAGAGCATTTTTCGGCCTTTGAGTTCCCCTCTCATCTCAAGCTATTAAGAAACACCCCTGTTTTTACAGTGTACTTCTATGCAATGTTTGCCAAGGATTCTAGCATCCTGCTTTGTTCACTTGCCAACCAGGATCAGAGTCTTCTGCATAACAAAATCGTTATTGACTTGCTTTAGGTTAAGCTGAAAAGACCTGCTTTGAGGTACTGAACTCTTAAAATAGCCTCAAGTTTGTTTAGATGAGAGGAACATCTTCTCGCAGCATCGTAAGCAAATGAATATAAAGTGTAGGTGGTGTGATAATAAATTTCCTTCCAAGGACAGAGCCTCGATTCGATGTTCATAAGCCAACAATACCAGATTAAAAGCCGAAACTTGTCTGTGGAAACAGGTGTGTTGAGACCAGAGCACTTCAGTACGAATCATGCTCTGACTAAGCAAGACTTTAATCCAATTAATCAATACAAAGGGTTTTTTTGAGATGTACAAAGCCTACTTTGTAACCACAAAAGAATTCCACTAGGAGACACTAATGCCTGCTGCTAATAGCCCCAGGTGTGCCAAAGTTGTGCAGTGGGTGCAGAGCTGTATGAATTCATGGTAACTTGAGGCACATTAGCATGAAGTCCCACACTTCAGCATTGATACAGAAAGTGGCTCAGGTTTATGGATCTAACTGTGCAAGAGAAGCTGTCCCTCAGACCACACAGTCTGTTGGGAGAACCCATTCTGCTTAATGGGCTCCCTTAGTTTGTATAAGTGCAAGAACCATCTTTCTGGTTTTTTTGGTTATTTAGAAGAACATCTGTAGCATGGCCTTTCACTGAGCAGTCCATGGGCCACATACAGTTCATGAAGGTCAACTAAGGACTCTGCAGCAGTACTGACGGGCTCACTGATGGGCTCCTCTCTGCTGTCAGGAGGATCCAGGAGGGGCCACCAAAAACCTGGTCAAAACACTAACTACTGGAGTGAAATCTGCGAGGAGAAGAGCTGTGCAAGGCCTGCCTGAGGCAGCTGGATTGGGTCTGGAACAGAGAGAAATGGAGAAAGGGACCAAAAATGCCTTTCCTACTGTTCTCACATAGACCCCAGCTTTTCCTATTGTGTTTAATCAAAAGAGGCCAAAATGAAATTGGGAACACAATGGCACCATCACCCATCATCTATTTCCCTTTGGCTTCATCTCCTCTTTTTTCTCTGGGCCCACATCATGAGGCAAGGAACTGTCCTACCATGTTAAATTTTCTACAGAAGAGCCTGGCTGAACCTATGACTGCTATGTTTCTCCTTGCCAGTGGTCTGCCCTACCCATATCCAGATATTAACCCAGTCCCACCCCCCTAAAAGCTGCAGCCAGAGAGCAGCAGCAGTAGCCACTGGCTACTCCACGGCATGCTGCAGGAGAGCTCTTCATTAGGCACTACAGCTTCCCTAAAGAGATATGTGTACCTAAGGATATCAGCTCAAAACAGAAGGAGGAGGGAAGTGTTTTGGTTTTGAGTTTGTTTGGGTTTTTTTTTTTGTTGGGGTTTTTTTTTGCCTCAGAAACTGAGCAGGCAGCAGTAATTGCTTGTAATATTTCTTGCCTGAGCCCTAGATGGCACAGCTTTCCTCAACTGTTTAACATGTGTCTCTCAGCTTTGAGAATGATAATGAAAAAAGCAAAGCAGAATGGATGAGAAAAGTTTCTATGGACTGAGCTTGGCCAGGTAGCAGATAGGAAATGGAAAAATAAATTTTCAGTAGTCGAAGAGACTTAATACTGATGAACAGAAGTGTAAAGACAGGTATAACAAACAGTACTCACGGAGGCCTTGTTCCATCAGAGCTACTGTTTTCGCTGTGCTTCACCCTCTAGCACTCCACTCTACTGCAATCACATCAACTCAAACTCACTGAGTCTCACAGACTTTGGGGATCTTTTCCATTTAGGAGCAATGTTTTACTAAAAGAGCTTCTAACAGGTCTAGCTGAATGCAGGTGAAAACAGTAATCTCTAATTGCCAATGGCCTTTGATCCTCTCGGCCCTAAGAAAGGGACTGACTACTGTGCCACCAAGATTTGACAGGCTTCCAAGGAAACAAAGCACCATGGGAAATTTAAATTAAGTTCTTGTGCTACATCCTTGAACATCAAGCACTGATTCAAAATAATTCAGAATTTCTGGGATTGTCTTTTTTTTTTTTTAGAAGAAAATCAAGTGGTTTATTTCAAATGTGCTAAGCAACTTATTCTCACTAGAAAGGCAGAGCTTTCTTTTTTCTCTATTTTTTGAAACTGATAAAGCAATACATAGCATGTTAAATAAATCCACTATAACAAAAAGATCAGCACTACTGTATTCCACAAGCCACATGCATCTGAAACAGAGGTCCTTTTTAGGCATCCTTGAGAGATAAGGTGGAGGGAGTGAAGGTATTTTTCCAGTAAATATCTTGCTTGCCCTCTGCAAGGGCAGAACTCCTGAAGGCAAACATCCATACAAACCTATGAAACCAAGACAGCCTCCCCCTGCACACACCTCAAATAAAAGGTTACTAGCAGGCTCTCAATCTCCCTAAGAATTGCTTTTGCCTCTTTAGCAAGAACATAAGCACCACTTCATTCACTTTTATACAAAATTTCAGTCTGCTTTCTGTTGGTTTATTCAACAGTTTCACATGCAGTCTGTGGCACATTCTAATGTTGAGGGGCACCGTTTTTTGTGTAGCTGCATGAATTAGATGTCTGTGTCTGTGTCTGTGGCCTCCAACTCAAAGACGGACTGAGCATCAGGTAGTTAAATTCCCTCTAAAACTGCTACTCCAGCTACACAAGTGGTATCTAAAGGCCCAATTATAAACAAGTTTCTAAAAGAGGCAATTCCTGTTGGCTAAGTTCCTTGCAAAGGGCAGTCTATCACGAGATACTCACAAGCCCACCTGGATCCATCAAGAATTTTGCTTTGTTTTCCTTACATGAGTCTGTGTACATTTTTCCTTATAAAGCTATAAAAGTATATCAATGTTAGTTTCTTAATTTTCAGTTATGAAGTGCACAAATGACTAACATAGTGCTATATAGTGTGTCATATTGCACTATAAAGTCCAATACAGATGGTTCAGATCTGGGGATCAAAGCAAGTGATGTTTCTGGGTACTTAAAGTTGGATGAGGGCAAGAGATAGTAGTCAGGCACCAGAGAAACCAGCTGAAGAAGAGTTCAGGTGACAGCTGGCTCACCCTAGCACCTTCCATAGTATCCAGCCATTCCACAGGAGGCTGGCAGTGCTGGCCTTGACAAGTATTTTAGTTTGCTAGACCCCTAAGATGCACAGGTCTTTGACCTCTCTAAAAAACACAACTGGCAACCTCAGATAGAGTTCAAGGTATAATTATCCGTCTTTGAGTTTTTATCCCACATAATTCTACTGCCAGGAGCTGACTAGCAACAACAAAAGTTCATACTTTAGTGTCACCAACACTGTCTTGAGCCCTCAGAACAAACTAAACTTAGTGGTGCTCAATAAACTGAATTCCCATTTGCAAACATCAATTAATTGGCTTCACAAGCAGTATGCTGCCAAAGAGAGAAAAACAAAGGGCAACAGGGAAATTATACAGGTAACATGCAACACTTAATTAATCCTTCTGCACCACGTTATTATTTGTAGTCCTCCTCTCTGGGTTGCTGAGGAGGAAACTGCTAGGCAGCTGCTTTCTTTCACCCTCCCTTCCCACTGTGAAATCCCAGGGCTCTGTCATCAACCCCACCAGTACAAAAACCCCCTTCGACCTGCAGCGGATAGTGTGACTGGTCTTTGGTGGCTCCCACTATATTTCTAGCTGTTTGAGATCACTGCTACAGCTTTGATGGCATCTGTTGTTATTCCAGTGCTTAGTGAGCGCTCTTGTAAGCAACAGAGCACACAATCTTATTTCTGCTTACAGGAAAATTTTTAAACAGACTTCTCATCTCCTGCTTACAGGAACTGAAATCGATTCTCCTGCTTCTTTCTTTTTTGCTCCATGGCTCTCGTGCTCCAAAGCTAAATGATTACTTAAGGAACAGAATGATTTATGGGCTAGGAAAAAAATCCCATCAAAATAAATAGGAAGGACACCCAGAGACCCTCTCCCCACTTCTCCCAGATTAGTTCATGGAATGGGACACAGGGGTCCTTGCTGTACTCACTTTGAAGCAGGAGTTTGATCCTGAGACCCTCACATCCTAGATAAATTCCTGAGCCACATAGCTTTGCTTGTCCTTGAGCTGATGGGGGGAATCCTTTTTAGCAGATCTATTTCTGTGCTAGAGAAGAAGAATATCAAACCCCAAAATGTTAGTATTTGTCATCAAAAAAATCTTAAGTTATGATCTGCTCCTTAAGGTTCAGTGACTTTATTTTCAAGATGGTATTAGCTATCAGGAAAAATCTGCAAGAGATCATTCCCTAGTGGAGACACGCTCAGCCATGGAAGCCCTTGGGGCAAAAGAAAACACAAAACCCAGCAACAGCATTAATAATTTCAAAGACAAAAAATAAAGGGCCTGAATCAACCTCATAAGGCAGAGCTTTTAAGTTATACTTCTGACATTTCCTGTGTCATTAATGTTGGTGATTTCCTCCACAAATGAAACAATTATTTTTTTATGATTATTTTTATTTTACTGAAATGAGCCTTTACATACATGTGCACGAGGGGAGGTGGAGGAAACTGTTCCTTAAACACCAAAAACACCCCTCTGTCCTGTGGGAGAAGCTGAGAGGATGGTAACTCCTCCCATAAGCTGTAAAGATAACTAACCCTTGACACCTCTCTGAAATGCCTCTCCACTAATCCAGGCAGGATGGAGAGCAAACAGGAGGGGTCAGAAGTGTGTCTGCAGGTACAGGGCTAGGACCTCACTGGGATCACAGAGACATGGTGGGATGGCTCATGTGGCTGGTGTGCTGCAATGGAGGGATGTGAGCTTTTAGGAAGAACAGGCTGGAAGGCAAGGAGAGGGAGTCTTCCTTTATACAAGAGAGCAGCAGGAATGCATGGAGCTCTGCTTGGGGATGGATGATGAGCCAACTGAGAGTTTACGGGTCAGGATCAGTGGGCAGACCAACATGGGTGATATTGTAGCGGGTGTCTGCAATAGGTCTCCTGACCAGGAAGAAGTGGATGAGGCCTTCTTCAAACAGCTGGAAAAAGCCTCACATTCACAGGCCCTGGTCCTCATGGGGGACTTTAACCATCCCGCTGTCTGCTGGAAGGACAATACAGCAGTGCTCAAGCAATCTACAACATTTCTTGAGTACATTGATGACATCTTTCAGCACAGTAATCAAAGAACCAACAAGCAAACGCCCTCAGCTGTACCAGATACTTGCAAACAAGGAAGAACTGATCAGGAACATGAAAGGCAGAGACAGCATTGGCTGCAGTGTTCATTAGATGTTGGAGTTCAGGATCCTGGAAGAAGGAGGCAGAGCGAAAACCAAGATCACAGCCCTGGGTTTCAGGGGAGCAAATTTACAACCTCTTCAGAGACCTGCATGGAAGAATCCCATGGAATATGACCCTGGAGAGAAGAGGGGTTGAGGAGAACTTGCTGATATTCAACAGTCACCTCCTCCAAGCTCTAGAAAGGTCTGTTCCAACAAAGAGAAAATCACACAAAGTGGCAGGAGGCCTGTATGGATGAGCGCAGAGCTCCTAACTGAAATCAAACATAAAAACCAAGCATGGAACAAAGGGGTGGAAAAAGGGGCAGGTGACGTAGGTGGAGTATAGAGTTGCTGTCTGATCATGCAGGAATGGGTTTAGGAAATTCAAGGCTGAGCTGGAATTTAATCTGGCAAGGCATGCACAACTAGAAAGGATTCCACAAGTACATAAATAGCAAAAGAAAGCGGAGGGAATATGTGAACCTGCTGCTGAATGGGGCAGGGCAACTAGTGACAAATGACACAGATAAGGCTGAGGTACTCAACACTTTCTTTGCCTCACTCTTTACCATTCAAGAATCCCAAGTCTCTGAGACCAGAGGGAAAGTCTGGAGCAAGGAAGGCTTATCGCCAGTGGAGGAGAACCAAATCAGGGAGCACTTTAAAAAACCGAACCTACATAAGGCCACAGGCACAGATGGGATGCACCCCAGCAGTGCTAAGGAGGCTGGCTGAAGGCATTGTGAGGTCACTGTCAATTATGTTTGAACAGTCATGGCAACCGGCAGAGGTTTCTGAAGACAGGAAGAGAAATATCGCTCCTATCTTCAAGAAGGGCAAGAAGGAAGATACAGGGAACTATAGGCTGGCCAACCTCACCTCAATCCCTGGGAAGCTGATGGAGAAAATCCTTCTGGAAAGCATTTCCAAAGATCTGAAGGACAAGACAGTGATCAGGAGTAGGCAGCATGGATTTATGATGGGAAAATCATGCTTGACCAACCTGATAGCCTGCCATGAGGTGACTATCTTGGTGGTCAAGAGGAGACCAGTGGATGATGTTTACCTCGACTTCAGTAAAGCATAACATATGTCTCCTATAACATCATTGTAGACAAGCTGACAAAGTACAGGTTAGATGAGTGAATAGTGAGGTGAACCAAACACTGGCCAAACAACCAGGTCCATAGGGTTGAGATCAGTGGCACGAAGTCCAATTAGAAGCAAGCCACCAGTGGTGTACTCCCAGGAATCAGCACCGGGACCAATACTGTTCAACATATTAATTAATGACGTGGACAAAGGGACAGAACATGCCTTCATCAAGTTTGGAGAGTATAAAAACCAGGAGCAGTATCTCATCCGCCACATGGGCTTTCTGCCTTACAGTTAGACCTCATCAGGCTGTAAAAATGAGCTGAGAAGAATCTCATGAAGTTCATCAAGGGGAAATGCAACGTCCTGCATCTGGGGAGGAATACCATCAGGCAGCAGGACCTGACAGGGGTTGGTAGGGAAGGGAAGAAGAATCATAGAATATCATAGAGTCATAGAATGGTTTGGGTTGGAAGAGACTTTAAAGATCATCGAGTTCCAACCCCCCTGCCATGGGCAGGGACACCCTACACTAGCCCAGGTTGCTCAAAGCCTCATCCAGCCTGGCCTTGAACACCTCCAGGGATGGGGCATCCACAGCTTCTCTGGGCAACCTGTTCCAGTGTCTCACCACCCTCACAGTAAAAAACTTCCTCCTAATATCTAATCTAAATCTACCTTCTTTCAGCTTAAAACCGTTATCCCTTAGATCTCTGCTTGGTTTGTCTACTTGGTTCACAGGACATTCAGGGCTTGATAAGGAGGGAAAGAGCACAAATACGTGACTTACTTGGTCACACAGAATGGCTGCTTGCCTCATAAAATGGCATTAGTTATGCTAAGCAGCCACTTCAGTAGAGGTTGGGAGCAGGTGGTACCAGTCACAGGGTTGAGGGAGGTGATCTTTCCCCTCGACTCAGCACTAGTGAGGCCACATCTGNTACCATCAGGCAGCAGGACCTGACAGGGGTTGGTAGGGAAGGGAAGAAGAATCATAGAATATCATAGAGTCATAGAATGGTTTGGGTTGGAAGAGACTTTAAAGATCATCGAGTTCCAACTCCCCTGCCATGGGCAGGGACACCCTACACTAGCCCAGGTTGCTCAAAGCCTCATCCAGCCTGGCCTTGAACACCTCCAGGGATGGGGCATCCACAGCTTCTCTGGGCAACCTGTTCCAGTATCTCACCACCCTCACAGTAAAAAACTTCCTCCTAATATCTAATCTAAATCTACCTTCTTTCAGCTTAAAACCGTTATCCCTTAGATCTCTGCTTGGTTTGTCTACTTGGTTCACAGGACATTCAGGGCTTGATAATGAGGGAAAGAGCACAAATACGTGACTTATTTGGTCACACAGAATGGCTGCTTGCCTCATAAAATGGCATTAGTTATGCTAAGCAGCCACTTCAGTAGAGGTTGGGAGCAGGTGGTACCAGTCACAGGGTTGAGGGAGGTGATCTTTCCCCTCGACTCAGCACTAGTGAGGCCACATCTGGAGTTCTGGGTCCAGTTCTGGGCTCTCCAGTACAGGAGATGTGGATTAACTGGAGGGAGTCAAACAAAGGGCCACAAATCTTGAATGTGAGGAAAGGCTGAGAGAGCTGGAACTGTTTATCCTGGAGAAGAGAAGGCTCAAGCGAGTTCTCATGAAGGTGTTGTAACCATCATTCCCATACTTGATGGAAATGAAAAAAGAAGAGAGAGCCAGTCTCTTTGCAGCAGTACCCACTGACAGGACAAGAGGCAATGGGCACAAATTAAAACACATGACATTCAATCTGAACACAGGAAGCCACTTTTTTTTTTTTTCTTTTCTATGAGGGTGATCAAACACTGGAGCAGGTTGCCCAGCTATGTTGCTATGTTGCAGAGTCTCCATCGTTGGAGATATTAAAAAGCAGTCTGGACATGGTCCTGGGCAAGCGGCTCGGGTTGCCCTGCTTGAGCACAGGGGTTAGACCAGATTATTTCCAGAGCTTCCTTCCAACCTAAACCATTCTGTGGTTCTGTGAAGTCAAGCTATGACTTGTCCCTTTCATATCTATGTTGTTTCTAACATTGTTATTACTCTTTTTAGCTTTGTTTCCTGGGGCCTTTAACTGTTGCACAAAAATTTCAGATGAAATTCCCAAAGGAATTCTCCGAAGAGTGGAGAGGTTCGATATCCAGAAGGCGGATGGCCTGTGTCACCTAGAAGCTGTTATGTAAGAGATGTTTTGGATCCTTCACTGTGAAAGGTGTACTGACAAGTTAAAACCTATTAGGCACCATTTAAACAAGTAGAATCTTAGAATGCTAACACAAATTCAATTAAAAACAAGACGGTGTGTAATTTAAGAACTGTCCTTCCTTCTGCTATTTAAACTTGGATTTCCTTTTCAGTAATAATTCAATTTCAGCCTGCACTAACTTTGACACTTGCTTTATTTTCAGAACTGAAGAATGACTCATGCACCTAAGTCTTGTCTGTTTATTTTTCAACTATTGATCCTGTACAAACCTTGCCTAAACTCATTAAATCAGCTTTACTGTTGTACATAAACTATTGCCTTTTTTTTTTTTGGCTAGTACAATATCACACTGTCTAGGTTAAATTGATAAATTTCAAAGTAATCCTGGACATTTTTTATTTCTAGACATTTGCGTGATGATCATGACAACAATAATAATAAAGTGGTCTACTTATTTATTGGCCATAGAAATGTATTATTTTGCACTGTGGTTCTTTTCGGACCCACTGAAGCAGTAAAGCTTTTTCCAGGTTTTGGAAGATAAGTCTAATCATGTACACCTTAGATCCTAACTTTTACATA
Source organism: Syrrhaptes paradoxus (assembly GCA_013400615.1). Classification (NCBI taxonomy): domain Eukaryota; kingdom Metazoa; phylum Chordata; class Aves; order Pterocliformes; family Pteroclidae; genus Syrrhaptes; species Syrrhaptes paradoxus. Next base: position 62,202 of record VZTO01011989.1, read on the forward strand.
TTTGAAACCAGACAAAAGTGATTAGACATACTATAAAAAATAATTTAAGATGAACCAATTCTAACTTTGTGCTCCTGGGTGAGTGACAAGTATGATCATTTTTAAAAGTTGGGGATTTACATTTTTTCTTTGAAACTGACAACCAGTTTTTGCTCTGGCAGTCTCTACATAGAAGGCAGAAAGTTCTGTGTGAGCCCACGGATTAAAAAAGTTAAAAAATGGATGAAGAAGAATAAGCACAAGATTCCTAGAAAAAAATCTCATGGTAGAAAGCAGAGAAGAACCAGAATTAAAAAGAAAGAAAAGAAACAGTAACACGATGAAGCAAGCCGCGTGATGAAGGTAACTGTGGCATACAGCGCTGCGAACAAAGATATCAGACTTCATCAGAGATGGACTGTAGCATAAAAATGACTTTTCAAATACTTATGTGCTAGAGAAAGCAGTGGCAGAAAACATCACCTGTACACAAGAACAACACTGGTCAGATTACCAGACAAATGACAAGGTGTTCCTGAGAATGTCTTGTAGCAAGTGCTTGCTGTACCTCCTAGAGCTACTGGTAGACTTAAATCCTCCTCTCTCCAACCCTGCTTTCATGGCAGCCTCCCCTGTGATTTCTATTTTAACATGCCAGTATGTAGTTCCTTCTCTTTGCTCTATTTTCCCAGACACATTCTTGGTCCTTATTCATCCTTGTTTGCAATCATCGTCATGCTGTTGCCTGTTTGTTTCTACTCTTCCAGTTATTAATCTTTTTTTTTCTTACATAATTTTACAGATACCTTTCCAGATACTAGTTCAGCTTAAGTTGGCCAAAACAATGTGCCTTTTATCTATTCTGAACAATCTCTGCTCCTAGCTGTTATTATCATGAAGTATCATTTCACTGATAATGACTGAGCCTCAGGCTCAAAGTGTGGCATCCAAAGCTATGCAGTAAAGATAATCTCTATTAGAATCATAGAATCATAGACTGGTTTGGGTTGGAAGGGACTTTAAAGATCATTGAGTTCCAACCCCCCTGCCATGGGCAGGGACACCCTACACTAGACCAGGTTGCTCAAAGCTTCATCCAGCCTGGCTTTGAACAGCTCCAGGGATGGGGCATCCACAGCTTCCCTGGGCAATCTGCTCCAGTCCCTCACCAGCCTCACAGTGAAAAATATCTTCCTTACAACTAATTTAAATCTACCCTCTTTCAGGTTAAAACCATTACCCCTCATCCTATCAGTACACTCCCTGACAAAGAGTGCCTCCCCATCTCTCCTGTTGGCCCCCATCAGGTACTGGAAGGCTGCTACAAGGTCTCCCTGGAGCCTTCTCTTCTCCAGGCTGAACAACCCCAACTCTCTCAGCCTGTCCTCATAAGGGGGGTGCTCCAGCCCTCTGACCATTTTCTTAGCCCTCCCCTGGACTTGCTCTAACAGCCCAATGTCCTTCCTGGGCTTTTTTTTCATTCAGTTCCCTATTCAAGTCCTTCAGCTGGGTCCTTCCTACCCTCTTTGCTCAATTTATTGTAATTAGCACCCAGAATTACATGTGTCTCTCAAGGCCTTTCTTTGAAGACTAAGGATAATGCCAGCCTGGCTACCTACTCCATAGCCTCCCTCTCACTGCACAGCACTGCCTTCTCCCTTGTGGCACAGTCTCCAATTCCCTCCCTCCTTCCTTGGAAACTTCAAACTAATGTAGTATTTCCACAAAGCCATCTCAGTCCAAAGCACTCTTCCTCACAGACACATATGGGGAAAGCAGCAAATAAGGGAAAAGAGAGGTCTTAAAAAGATAGGTGCCATAGCATGCATACTTAAAACATTTACCTAGTGAGACAAAAATACTTCATATAGCAGCATAATTCTCTTCTTCCTCTCTTCCCCTACTAATTACTGTTTTCATTCACTGCATTTGTCTCAGATTAGCTCCTCAGAGTTATCCCTTGTATCTGTTTTCTAATCATTATGTCTAACTACATACTGCAGACATGGGAGAAAGCACAGCAGATGTCAGGACATAGGAGCTGCTGATAGGTTCCCTAAATAAAATAAAGGTTAACATCTGTAGCAAGGTCACTAGAGAATAGGTGGCATACTCCCACAGATGCATATCTGATTAAATAAACTGACTTCTTCTAAAACAGAAAAGACAAAACAAGGAACATGATTATCCTATCTGCCAACAGCCTCCTAACAGGGATGGGGAACTCGTCTAACTCTTCTTCCGGTTTCTAGGAAATACTGTGTACACCACGTATGTTGGCATATCTCTATCCCCTGCCTGCTGAAATGAGGGACAGGAAGCCTTCTGCTAGGAGCAGGAGCTGGGATTGCTCTTTCCAACTCTGAATATGCACAGAAGCTCTTCCTCCCAAACACCATGTTTGGCATGCTGGGGAGGCAGAGGATGTGACCCCGGCTGATGCAACCTGAAACAGCACAATTTTTCAACATTTCATTTGCACTCTGATGTTGCACTACCCAGACACCACACAGACACAGTGAACGGTTATTAGAGAGGATCCAATCCTCCTGGGCCCAGGTCAGCAGTGTGCCAGAAACTGCTGAAATGCATTACACTGTGGTATCAGTATCTTACTGCTGCCAGCAGTTCCATTTATTTTCTTCCTCATATTCTGCTCTGGATTCCAGATTTTACCTTCACGCTTCTCTCTTGAGTCACAGATTTCCAGGTGGGCTTATGATGGCATCTCAGCTCCTCGTAGCTTTTCTATCAATGCAACCAGTGGCCTTTTGAGTGTATAGAGTGTACCCTAAGTATTGGGTATGGAGTGGACCCTAATTTCCATGCCTGTTCTGTCAAAGACATTCAGCATTTCACAAGACTATGCAACTAACTTTCCAGGCTGACACAGGCATATCTGAGGCCCCTGTGGACCATCTGACTGCTTCACTTACAGCATCATTAAATATTGACACATGGTAAAGGCAAATCAGGAAAGTTTGGGAGACTGGAGAAAGACGGGAGCAAAGTAAAGCTGACAGTATAGATAAGAAAAAGTGATCCTGAGGGAAGGGATTCCCTGTTGGTTTAGGCATGGGCTGCTGGGAAGCTCCATACAGTCCTGGCTTGTAGACCTGTCCTCTGCCAGCTGTAAGAACACTGCACAGCTCTGGTTCTCCCTCCGGTTTGGAGAGCAGTTAGTGGTGACCTCTTTTTTGTACTGTCAGCTTTCCTGGGCCCTAAATCTTAGATTCTTATCTGTCCAACAGTTACTGCTTCATAGCTGAAATTATAACACTACTGCAGTTCCTCCTCTCACGGATACTGTATAAAAGCAGAAAAGTGGGATCTAAATGCATTTTTACAGCTTTTAATAACTGGAATTGTTACAATGTCACCAGTATTTTCAGACCCAGTCAGATCTGCATCTCAAATGGTATTGAGATATTTGCACTTACTGGACCTACTTTAAAAGACAGGCTTTGATAGGTTTGTTCACACCTCTCAGTTCTTCAGAGTGCGTGTTATCTCATGTCAGGTTCTCTTGGATTCAGGAGATCAAACTGAGAGGTTATGAGGTGACAGAAGTCCTCTCCCTGCTGCCAACTGTGTTTCAAGTTTGGGTTCCTGTGCAATCTTTCGGGAATTGAATTAGAAATAACTTCTCCTAGTCATTCAATCTAAAAAAGTTTCTGCCCTGATACCAGTACATAAAGTATCAAAACAGCACTTGAAAGATCTACTGCCTGGTACAGTTTCATCTATCTCTGAACCCTGAAACATAAATACGTAAAAGAAAAACCTTCTAGTTTCCAAACCTTCACTTGAGTGACCTCACACTCTGTACCTGAGCATTAGTTTTGACCTTTGCTATTTTGTACTTGGCAACAAAATAAAATCAATGCTTTTTTTTCAGTAAAGTCATCCCAACATTTTGTTTTGTGGAAGAGATTATTATGGCACATGACTTTGTTTTCCCTGAAAATGCTGGCTAAAGCTCTTTTTTCAATTGGTTTAGGGACTAAAGAGGTAGTTGGCAGAGTCTGAAAATCCCAGTATTTTAGTGACATAGAAGTGTAGCTCCCATTGAATTAAATCCAAATTAGGCCTGTAATTAATATTATTGAAAATTCCAATAAATTCACTCTTCAATTGTTTTAAGAAAGAGCTTTAATCATCTGGCTGTTTCATTTATTTTAGGAGTTATTAACATAACCTAATATGATAGTCTCTATCTCTCTATGAGGCTTTAGAAAAAAAAGTCGCATACAGAATTGCTTAAAAATTACTAAACAGAAGCAAAGAACATGCTGGGTCTGTTGAGACAAAACCAGCTCCCTAAATTTGATACACTGTCTTAAAAGTGAAGGTGAGTCATCGGGCAGCAAACACATTTCATTCAAAACAGCACTGGCCTAGGAGATCCCACCCACTTTTACGCAGCTGAAAAATGTAACAGTGACTCGAATTCGAACTCCTCTTTTATCAAAACAGACTGGATTTTTAACGGAGAAAAAGGAAGTGTGTTTGTCCTCTCCCTAGCAGCAACCGAGCATGTTTCTCCTCCAAGGTTATTCTGAGTTATGCTGCTTCTTTGGTAATACCATCTTTATTAAATGGACCTCTCATTTCTCAGGTTTCCAGTTCTCAGGTTACCGAGGTGCAGCATTCATTTTGGTACACTAGTCCAAATTATCAAATACAGTCTTGACTGAAAATCTCACTGGACAGATTGGATAAACTCTAGAGCCACAAAAGGAAAATTACCTGCATTCTCACAAGCTGGGCTGAAAATAGTGGCAATCACATGTCCGGAGCATAATTTGGTTAAGGGATTATAATTAATTACCTAAAATGTTTGGAACAACATTGTCAACAACTTTAATGTTATTACTGCAACCTTTACAAAAATCAATATAAAGCAATTGTCGTTTATCACAATAGCAGTATAGGCTGATCCTTTCTTCTGAAGAAATAATAGTAATTTTTTTGTAAGTATTTCCTTGCAGTATACTTAGTGTCACAAAAAGCAGATAGGAGCCCTATAAAGCTGAATAAAAAGAATAAGGCTATTGACAACAATTATAAAATAAATTATACAGATTAATAAGGAAAAGGACTAGATCTTTGGCTATAAAGAATTAGTCATCAAACTAGTCTGCAAGAAGAGGACATCTGGATGTAAATTTAAATTAGCCTCTGGATCCAGAAACACCCTGAGGAGACAAATACATTGCTTTTAGCAGCATAGATTAGATACCTGGTCTCTGAATTTAACTTCATTTATTAAAAAACTGGGACTACATTGTGTCCTTAACCTCAGTTTTAAAATTCTGAACATCCAGCAACTTCTGTCACATTTTACCTTTTAGCTTTTCTTCATTATCTGCATAATCTTCAAACGTGCTTTGGTACTGGCAAAATAGGGGAACATGGTTGTAATTTTATGGGCTATAGGTGGTTGATTTGGTGGAGGTTTTTTTGCAAATACATTATTTTAAATTAATAGCAATGATTTCCATGTCTATGTCATACTATCTTCTACAACACAGAAAATGTCAAAGACTGTGGGGCATCATTCATCACCATCTTGTACCATAGACCATAGAAAAGAAAGCAATAATATATGAATCATCTCCCCAAGCTAATCCTAGTCATTTTGGCACCTTTTTTTTTGGCCAGACCTATGAAGATGTAATAAAGATAAGAAGATTGCTATTTATATCTGCATTTATTGTTGACTACACACCAAAAAAAAAAACAACAATTGTAAAAACCAATTCCACCTTTACCATTTTGAAAGCAAATATGAGCAGATTGGAGCTGTCAGGGAGCAGGAAGGGCAGGCTGCTCTGCACAGGAGGGTGAGTCAGAACACAACAACACGTCAGGCAAAGGCAGGGACTTCACTGATAAGGGCACGCTCTCTCAGTGCCCAAACAAAAAAGCAGAGCAGGGCCAGTGATGGCAAGCAGGGTCAGCCAATAGTCCAGATGTCCAGACAAGTCTGCAGAGATGAGCAGGTCAGCAGTAAGCTGGGAAGTCAAGTCAGCGGGTCAGGATCAGCAAGGGATGCAGCCACCAAGGAGGCTCCTCACAGCTCCTTGTCACACAGCTCTCTTCAACTGCAGCCCCATCCCAGGCTATGTGAGCGCGCTGTTCCAGAGCTGGCCTTGTGCACTGGCCCCTGAGTCCCCAGGGAGTGGGGGAGAGGCTGCCCTAACACGAGCTCCCACAAATTAAACGAGATGGACTGCTTCATCTCCTCCTGAGCATCTGTTCTTCTCTAAAGGCAGAACAGCCCATGTACCCTGATGTCAGGAAACATTTTGCCACCAAAGCATATAATGAGAGGCTGAGGTTAGGAGCCTGTTTTTAAGCCTTGAACAAGGGGTGCAGTTCTGCTTTTGGGTTTGTTTTTTTTGTTTTGTTTTGGTTGGGGTTTTTTTGGTGGTAGGGAAAAGAAGGAGGATTTGAAGTGTTAAGACTCCTAGGGCGTTAAGTTCAACTTTTCTAACAAGAGGTCCCTTAGCCTGTAGGCAGAGAAGGTACAGAGTGTCTACCTGATGTAACTATGCCATCATCGCCTACTGAGTTTGCCAACGTGTTGTTTTCAGAATTACAGATGGAACTGACTTGTACACAGACTGGCGTAAGCTTATCAGAAGGCTGCAGGGTAACACATGCAAACAGAACTTCTCTCAGTTTCTCAGTAGTATTTCTCAATCCTTGCACTATGAAGAGTCACAGGACAAATCTGTGATTTTACGTGGCGACAGCAGGACAGCTATGAGTTCAAAACCAAGTGAACAAACAGGATAGGAGCTAAGACTTTCAATGACAGCTTTTCCCTGTCTTTTGTGGTATTTTTACCTGCCCCTAAGATGGTGGAAACAAAAGTTTTAACACCCTGCTACTGTGAGGTCAGCGAGGTGTTGCCTTCTGCTAGCTGCAGCAATCAGATGTCATGGAACCTGACACCAGTTGCTAAGGGAGCACATTTCTTTGACTTGAGCAATGTTTTACAATGAAATTATCCAGGCTTTACCATTTGTGTGTGATTTTTATTGAGTAGCTTCCCACCTGCAACAAAGGTGTGTACTCCCAGTACTGGCAGGGAGGACTCCTCAGTAAGCTCTGCAGCAATGGATGAGCTGGAGATCAATCATCACGGGACATAAAGGCTACAGCGGCTGGCCTGTGAAACCCACACAGGAGCCAACTGTGAATCTGCCAAAAAACAGTAACGCCATGGCATATGGCTTAGCACACTCGTGCTTTAACAAGCTGGGAAGAGGCTGTTACAGGAGGATGTGGGGCAGGTAGGACAGGACTTCACGCCCTCCGTGAGGCCCTTTCTCTAGCAGAGCCCTGTGCGTGCCCCCAGTGCCTCATCCCGGCCGGCCGACGGCAAGGCCTGCGAGCAGGTTCCACAGGCCAGGGCGACGGCAGGGCCCAGCCCGTGGGGCCGCGCTCCCTCAGGCGCGTCACCTGCTCCACGTCTTCCTGGCGCCCGCTGACCCCTGCCCGCCCCGGCCTGCGCTTCACGGCCTCGCCACCCCCAACAGCCCCGGGGCTGCTCACGGAACCCCCGGGGCGGGGCCAGGGCTGGGGCCGGGGCCGGGGGCGAGGCGCCAGGCCGGGCGGGTCTCGCCGCGCCGGGCAACCGCCTCCTCGCCCCGCCGGGGACCGGCAGCCGCCCTACTCTCACCCGCAGTCGGCAGCGCGCTCCCATTGGCTGTCCCCGCGCTGCGCTCGGCTCCCATTGAGCGCCCACCGCCTCTGCCGCGTCCTCATTGGCGCTCTGCCCTCTGGCCACGCCGCGTCACTTTCTCACACCATTCCCCCCGCCTGCTCCGCCAGCTGCCGACCGGCAGCTGGCAGCTGCGATTGGTCGAGGAAGCTGCCTCTCAGGGCGCGGGCCGGAGCCCGGGTGGCGGGGCTGCTTAAAGGCGCCGCACGCCAGCACCCACTGTGTTCCCTGTGCGTGCGGACAGGCGGGGGCGCGGAGCGAAACCGGGAGCCATCGCCTGCGACAGGTGAGGGCGCGGAGTGACACCGAGAGCCATCGCCTGCGACAGGTGAGGGCGGCTTGGTCCCCGGAAGCCCTTGGACTGGGCGGTGGCTGCTGCTTGTCCCCTTAACCGTGGCGGGGGTCGCCGAGCCGCGTGGGGGAAGCATTAGTGGGGCGGCGGGTGGCCCGCGGGGCTTGGGGAGGGGTTGGCGTACCTGGGAGCAGGGATTTCAGGGGATGCAAGTGTGTTTGAAGTAGTGTCTGCAGTGCGGCAAGAGGGGGAAAGAAAAAAGGGGGGGAAAGGAAGAGAAAAAGGAAAAAAGGAAGATGGTGAAAACAGAAGGAGGCGTGTCTGGGTGTCTCTGAACGTAGGTGTATCCCCCACGCCGCGCCGGGAGCATCCCGGAGCATCACCTGCCGTGAGCGGCGCTCCCTTTCCGGGCAGCCGGCGAGGCAGAGCGCCTCCCGGAGAAGCAGAGCCAGCATCTCCGGTGCCGGGTGCTGCCTCCCCGCCTGCCCCCCGGGAAGCTGGGTGAACTGCGGTGGGTGGCTGCTGTGGGGCTCTGCGCCCTGCCCGGGTGACAGAGAAGCGGCGGCGGCCCCGGCGTATCCCTTTATCGCTTCTCCGTGTCGCGACAGAGGCGCCGACCCAAGCCGGGGAGCGTGGGACGGGCATGCCCCCTGCCTACGCCACCCCTCCGTCGCGCAGGGCTGGAGCAGCCCGGTGCTGCCCCCCGGGATGCCGCCGCCTTCTTTCGGGGTGAGCATCCCGAGACCCGCCCATGTCAGTCACGGAGCCCCAGTGCCGGATGTGCGGGGGGGTGGGTGCACCCGCAGGGAGGGTCCCCGCCCCCCCCCCGCGGGGAAGGCGGTGCCGGTGGGTCCCTCCCAGTCCGAGCGCGGGGTGCTGTCCCCGTGGTTTGGGGGTTCCTGCGCGTTGTGCCAGTTTCCCCCGTAGTCCCACCCTGGGGGGGGGGGGTGTGCCACGTCCACGCAGGGTCCCTGCCACGGTGCGTGGCAGCGGTCGGAGTGTGGGCAGTGACCTCTCGTGGCGTGACGGGTGTCCTGCCCGCGCTGGGTGCCCGTGGACCTCTCAGGTCCGCGGGGTGACCGGTGTGTTCAAGTTATGTTCTGGCTGGAGCTGCCAGATCATCACTGCTCAGCTGCCCAAACGGGGGCCGTGGCGCTGCAGTCACCGGCACAGGCTCCGCTCCCAGTCCCCCCTTCACCAAAGGCGGTTACCAAGCACCTTGCTCATAACACACAGGCTGGAGGCTTAGATTTCTAACTTTCTGACAAGTGTTCTGTGTGAATTAAAAACTTAGGCAGGAAATAATAAAGTCTAGTTATTGACAGAATATTCTCAAATTCTTAATAAAGACAATGAAGGGCACTTTCATTGGCACGTGGGAGAATGTATTTCTGGCAACAGCAGCAGAAAGTCGTGGCTATTCTGTGCTGCTCATTCATTCCCTGCAGAATCCTCAGGGGACACAAAACAAAGCAGGTTTCTCATTTCTTTATATTGAAGCATTTGGGGTTCTCAGTCTTTTAAAAGAAATCATACTTTTGAGAAAGCTTTCCTTTTCAGTACAAGCTCAGCGATGGGATGTTGTTTGCCATTTGACCAGGAGGACAAAAGGGGTTTGTTTTACATCAAGTAAACATTTTTTTTCCTGTAATGACTGACTGGAGATGTTGTATGTCTCATTTTCCTCAGTGGTGAGAGCACACTCACAAAGCAGTGTTTTTTGTTGGGGTACAGCCCAGTAGCCCTGACTGCCACTATGAGATGAATTTGGTGAGCTTGGTATTTGGTGAGCCATGAGAATACAACAGAAAGAGCCTCCCTCTGTTTTTCTGCTGCAGAAAGCTTTCTGATGGGAGAACTGCAGTGAGTCATGTGAATTAAATGCCAGTTTTCATCTCCGCATTCTGTAAGGAGCAGGCACAGAGCAGAGGGCTTTCCTCAGCCCTCACCAATAATGCAAATCCTTTTGGCATACTGAGTTTCCTCATAATTCACTGCCTGGTTAAAAGCTGCTGCTGTTATATGGCTGCTACAGGTCAAGTCCGTTACATGCTGTGGGCATTGCCTTTTAGTGTGTAGATTAAAATTGAGCCTCTGAGAGTCTCTGCAGCCTCTAACGTTGAGCTCTCTGTCTCTTGGAGCAGAGGTGAGCTCTGCTCTGGGTGCAATGCTTGCCCCGACACCCTGCTGAGCCAGCAGTTGTCTGTATTTCCTTTTTGTCCCCTTTTGAAGACAGTGAGGTGTTTTGTGCCAGAAAGATAAATGAATCCCAGCATCCTTTTCCTGTCTGGTACCTTGGGATCTCACTGTTGGGGGCATGCCTGCACTCAGGTGGGAAGCCTGAAAGCATCCTCTTCCTCCTCTTCAGTGCCTGTGCAGATTTGGGATCTTGGAGCAAGTTTTGGACCCCAGGACTGCTCTGTGTCCACAGGAGATCAGCATTGTACTGCTGAGAGGGGATGTGAGAAGGGGACACCCTTGCCGCTCCTGGGCAGTCTCTGTGGCACCACGCTGTCTTCCCCAGCTGTGGCTTTAGGAAAGCAGTGGTGGCCACCCCATTTCTCACAGCATTAAGAATGGCAAATCCTTAATCCTGGCCACCAGCTTCCTGTTTTTAATCATTTGGTTTTTTTTTTTCTTTGTTTTGTTTAAACAAGAGATGGCACTGTGGCATAGCCATGCCAGGAATTAAAAAAAAAAAAAGTACAACTTCATAGCTTTTTTTGGCCCAGAAGGCCAGCAGGATCCTGGGCTGCATCAAGAGGAGTGTGCCCAGCAGGTCGAAGGAGGTGATTCTCCCCCTCTACTCTGCTCTCATGAGACCCAACCTGGAGTACTGCATCCAGCTCTGGGCCCCGCAACAAGAAGGCTGTTGAGCTGTTGGAGCAGGTCCAGAGGAGGGCCATGAAGATGGTCAGAGGGCTGGAGCACCTCTGCTATAAGGACAGGCTGAGAGAGTTGGGGTTGTTCAGCCTGGAGAAGAGAAGGCTCCGGGCAGACCTTATAGCAGCCTCCCAGTACCTGATGGAGGCCTACAGGAGAGATGGGGAGGCACTCTGCATCAGGGAGTGTAGTGAGAGGATAAGGGGTAATGGATTTAAAGTGGAAGAAGGTAGGTTTAGATTAGATAGTAGAAGTAAATTTTTCACTGTGAGGGTGATGAGGCACTGGAAGAGGTTGCCCAGAGAAGCTGTGGATGCCCCATCCCTGGAGGTGTTCAAGGCCAGGCTGGATGAGGCTTTGAGCAACCTGGTCTAGTGGAGGGTGTCCCTGCCCATGGCTGGGGGATTGGGACTGGATAATCCCTAAGGTCCCTTCCAACCCAAACCATTCTCTGATTCTATGAAAATGCAAGCAGAAGTGAATTGCCACCAGGATGAGATAGCCTGTGAACAGGGATTGTCAAAAAAAAAAAAAAAAAAAA
>VZTO01011989.1:83695-125875 GCA_013400615.1 Syrrhaptes paradoxus
AACTTCTTTACAGTGAGGGTGACAGAGCACTGGAACAGGCTGCCCAGAGAGGTTGTGGAGTCTCCTTCTCTGGAGACATTCAAAGCCCGCCTGGATGCGTTCCTGTGCGATCTGATCTAGGTGTTCCTGCTCCGGCAGGGGGATTGGACTAGATGATCTTTCGAGGTCCCTTCCAATCCCTAACATTCTGTGATTCTGTGAGATGGTAGCCCAAACAGCTATGCACTAGGAGTTGCAACCACACATGCAGGGCTAAAGTGGCATCTCCTAGTCTGCCTTTCTGAATTTGGACAAATAGGGAATCATCATCAACAACAGCATTACTGTTTCTTTAAATAAAAATAATTTTTAAAAAGCTCTGATGTACATTTTATCATGTTTAATTTGCTGAAGAACTTTTAAAGAAGAATTTGCAGTTGTTTAGATTAGGGTCTGGTTTCTGCTTAAATGTAGTTCTCTGCAAAAACTGTTCTAGTTTGCAGGGGTGAAGTTGTGCCAAGCTGAGGTACAACTTTTCAAGAAGTTAGCTGTTACAGGTCTGTACTGAGCATCTCCCAAGGATGTTAAATGCCGTACTAATTGATCTTTACTAAACGGTCATCTCCAGTAATGATCCCTTACTAGTTTTACATACTAGGTTTCCTGCACTGGCTACACCATGCCACTGGAGCAAGGCACAAGAGCTGTGTATTTGAGCACTTCACTGTGACTTGAGAAATGCAAAGGAGGTGAGGCATTTTTGGTTTATTTGAAAATTACAAAAAATATAACACCAGATCTTGTGAAAAATGAATAATCCCCTTTGTTAAATGTGCCAAGAACAAAGCCTACAGTGCAATTTATAAAATAGAACACAGCTTAGAGGTGAGCTTCACCCCACTGTAAGAACTGATTCCCTTCCTCAAGTCTTCTTCTTTGGGGTCTGGGTGGGACATGATAGGAACACATTCCAGTGCCCTTTTCTTCTGTACTTTGTGCAGAACAATCCTGTAGACCCCTGTTACTGAGCTGCGTGCATCTCTTCCCCGGTTATTTTGAATGTGCTCTTCGGTGATTCCCAGATCTTCCAGAATATTTTTCACTTCGATTTCTTCCTCTTTGAGTGTACTGATGTCTGATAAGTACCTTGGATCTAGTTTAAATGGCTGTAAAGGTTTGGGGTACTGTACTCCTTGCATCCATTCACTGTTCATAATAAGTTTGACAGAGTATCGTTCAGTTGGTACTGGCTGAAGGACTCCTTTTATCAGTTTCTGACAAGTTTCTGAGAGGCAGGGAGGCAAACTGTATGTCCCTTCAAGAATGCACTTTTTCAGTTTGGCCACTGTATCTGCCCGAAATGGCATGACACCTGTTGTCATGAAGTATAGCAGGATTCCCAGTGCCCAGATGTCTACATAAATGCCAATGTAGTTTTCATCTCGGAAGAGTTCGGGGGCAGCATAAGGAGGAGAGCCGCAGAAAGTATTTAAAGTTTCATCTCTTTTACTTACTGTGCTGAATCCAAAGTCTCCCACCTTAACACAGGTGTTACTGGTGTAGAAGACGTTTTCTGCTTTCAAGTCCCGGTGAATGATATTATTCTCATGCTGTAAAATGAGGAAAATTTGGTATTAGCTTTTCCACAGGGGAGTTCTCAAGTGACTAGCTGTTGTCACTGATTAACTACCACATAGGAGAAAGGGAGTTTGCTTGGACAAAGTCACAAATAAGCATTGCAATGAAACCGAAAAGTTTAAGCAAATTTAACTTAATTCATTACTGATATAAAAACAATAGAGTAGGTGGAGAAAATGGGAAGAAGGATGCTGGGTTTTTTTAAGAATAGCAGTCTCTTGTTAACTAATATCAACTATTTTCGTGAAGCAGACTTGCGATGGCATCATGGCTAATCCTACAAGACTAGATATCTTCATGTGCAAAGTTCATTTTTTTTCAGAGTTCAGAACACTTGCTTTTGCATTTACTACATTTCTGTAATAAGGTCACTTGCAAAAAATAACTTCTTTTTAACCAATTCAGTTTTTCTGTATATGGTAGACTTGTGGATTTACGACATGAAAGCATTTAGTTCACCAAGTGAACGTAATCACAAAAGTAAGTTGCTGCAATTCTATTGTGTCATCTTATGTCCTTGTGAGGAGCAGGTAGTGGCTGGAGAAAAGGACCACAGACTTGTGCCTTGTGGTATTTCATGTTGTCGCAGACACCAAGTTCAGTAGTGTCCTCTAGTTTCAGAAATCTAAAATATATACGCTGCAACTTGTACTTTTTTTTCACTTGGAAATGGACAGAGACTCAAACCACGTTCACTCTGCTCAGTGGCGATATACCTGTCTTGATTAGGTAAACCTATGGCTTCATCTTTGAAATAACTGGGAGGAATGGATGTGTTTGAGCACCCTCTGCCCCACCCTTTGAAATAACAGAGTGCCTGTATTGGGAGGCAATAACGAAACCCTTCCACAGCCTAAGATTTTTTAAATGTCATCGAAAACAGGCAGGGATCTTCTGTCCGTGTGTGGACTGGCAGCAGTGAGATGCAATTTTAGTAGCATTGATTTGATGGCTTAGCAAAAAGTAAAATGTTTTGCAAAAGTCTGTGTGTACAAGCGAAGAGGTTGGCCAGCTTGGTAGTCTGGGTTTAACGCTAAGAAATAGATGCAATCTTGAAACATAAAGTAACCTCCACTAGCTGCAGAGTAACCTGTTTTATGGAAAAGGTGTTGAAGCTAATCCAGCACTTACAGGTAATACGATCATTTTGTCAAAATATATTAAAAAAATGTTTACTGTTCATGCCATGAGCAGCGCATAATGCAGTTTCTAGACGTCTGACCTGGGAACACCCTTGCTTTTGTCCATTTGAGGCTATTACGTGGCGAGAGAATAGGAGCCACTGGAGGGCATCCTGAGACAACTATAACGAATACTGGTTTTATTCTCAAAGTTGCAGAACTTTGTGTTTTATGCTGTTTCAAATAACTGTAGCTACTAGGCAAGGTTCAGAGGAGATGGTACTGAAGTGGTTACTTGCTCTTTTTCTGACTTTACAGAAAAGGGCCCTTCTGGGCTCTACACAAATAGCGTCATCCTAAATACAGATACTGAAGACTAGGCGAGGGGAAGTGACTTGCCGGGTGCTAACTTCACATATTTGCACCAAATTGAAGACCAGGAATTAACTGTCTTAAGTGCCAGTCTCCCACATTCATTAATAAGCAAGCCTCTTCTCTGGAACCCCTTCTTCTAGCAGAAGAGTGACCGATCCTATGTTTTGAAATAGGTGGAGGGAAGAAATGAAGTTTTGTTAGCTGCTGCCTACAGACTTAAGGGGGACAGGAGATCGCCGTTGCTAAAGCAATGGTTCTACCCACCAGATGTTCCCAGCTCAGTCTCCTCCCAAAAGCTGTCAGCTGAGAGGCAGTAACTCCAGGTGGATGTGAAAGCTCTCTCAGATACCTTTAAGACAGCTCTTTCTCTAGCTGTTGTGCACTTCAGAAACGTGGGCCTGAAATCTTGGTAAAAGTGAACCTACTAGTTGAAAACCAAGACACAAAATCTGCTAGAGTAGCCAGGGGCCTGTGGAAGAAGAGCAACTTACCATGTGCTTCACAGCAGACACAATCTGGGAGAAGATTATTCTACATTCTGTTTCTAGCAGCTTCCCTTCTGTACTGATTTTAGTGAAGAGCTCCCCACCTCCTGCATACTCCATCACTAGGTGCAGTTTTGAGAGTGTCTCCACCACTTCATACAGTCTGATGATATTTGGGTGGTGCAGTTTTTCCATGCTGGATATCTCACGAGATAGCAAACGCTGAGTCTTTCGGTCTAGCTTTGTCTTGTCCAAAATCTTAATTGCAACTTTCTCTGAAAAGAAAAACACTTTTCCATGTTGTTGATGCAATAGGTACAAATGGTAATACTATTCACTTAAAACAATGCTTCGTTACAGAAGTGCAATAAAATTGCACCCCTGACCAGTACAAGCTAAGCTGCAGGGGCCTACTAAGCCCTGAAATGTTTCACACGCACCCATGCCCCCTTCCATCTACAGCATCCCCCTCTGCTGGGGTAGCCAAGGGCTGGCAGAGTCTCGCAAGGGCCAATAACATCACCTGCTGTCTCCATGTGCTCCCCTGCTGTCAGGCTGATACATGCCTGATGGCCACAGTTACAGCATCTGCTTTCGGTGTCTAATGCAGGTAAGGAAAGTCTGCGCTTTCCTTCTCTTTTGTTGTTGGCTCAGTGCTGTTCAGATGAGCTCGGCCTGAGCCTAGTACTTGCAGACTAATGGTGCTGTCAAATTTAGGTGCTTTGTCTCAGAACAGCCAGACAATCTTGGGGGGAGTTTAGGGGCTCTGGCTACAGCCCTGGAGGTTTACAGTGGAGAGGTGTTTTTAAGTTGGTGTGACTTACAGAACTCTTCCCTAACTTCTTGTCCCATACCCCCACAAATCCTCAGTTACCAAAATCAGTGTTGTAGAGGTTTGTCTTTCTCAGGGCAGCTATGCCAGTTTTTCCAACACGTTCGTGCATGAGTAGTTCTTGGTACTGTACAGAATACAAGAAAAATACATTTTTATATCTGTATGCCACAATGGGCCATGAATCCATGTTGTGCACAGATTTTATTCTAAGGAAGGGAAAAAACAGTGAAGTAGAATAGGCTGCAGGGATCCTGTCTTATGCTGTCATAGTAACACAAAGCTGCTATTAAGTTTTACGTGTTTCTATAGCATATCCACAGTGAAGAGAAGGGTCATAAAACACAGATATACATGTGCAGCTGCACGACATCACCAGGGTAGCTCAGAGCAGTATGAACATGTCAACCACAATTGCCCTTACATTTCTGTATTAACTGGTAGGTTATGGCTTTTGTCTTCACTCTATTGCGTACAGCTAGTATTTGAAGGATTACTCTGGTTAAAATAGGTTTACAGTGGCTCTGTATAACTTGTCAGGACAGCAAAATTAAACTGGATCATGGCAGTAAAAATAACTGTTTATTCCTGGGAAGAAGGTTTTTTTTTCCTCTAAGAATATCTTAGTCAAACTTTCACAAATTTCTTAACAATCACTTTTATTGACTCTTTCGGGGGAAAAAAAAAACCAACTTCACCTTGGTTTCTAGTACATGGGACTAAAGTTAGAAAAAGTATTTTTTACTTGTTGCTTTAAGAGAAGAGTGAGAAGGCTATTACATTTATACATGTGTTCTGGCATAAAAGCATTCAACATGTTTTTACTTAATATTATAAAGTTATCTTACTTAAGTTTAGTATTTCAACATATCTAAAGGAAGTGTTAAGGATACATCTGCATGTATCTATACAGATCACGAAAACACCACGTTTGGTATATTTACCTTTCTTAATAACATACATGCATAAACTGATCTGCCTACTCAAGTGCAGCAGATGTGAATCTTATGACAGGTGCTGAATTACCCCTTGATGTGCCTGTTTTCCTAGAAGGAGCCCGTGCAGTTGCATATAGGGCAGTCTTCCCCATGCTGCTTCTCTGACCTGTTCCATGTGTTCTAGTGAGCCCGTTAGGAAAGTGGGCACCTACTCCCACGTGGTGAAGCAGGAGGAAATGCAGCCAGTGAATGGTAACAGCACAGGACTGATCCTGCTTGGTTTACAAGACCTGTATTGTCTTGCATGGCAGCAGTGCTGAACAGAAGGGCATTTTTAGCAGGCAGCTTATTTACCAAAATACTGAAAGTGAGTAGTAAGATATTTTGATTGGCTACATGCAGCGTATACTGAGGTTTGAAAAGAGCTAGCTGAAATCTTAATAAAAGAAGTTAGGAAAGGTTGATAAATAATTTCAGGAAGAAGTGGTGGATGCTATGATGAAAAAAGGAAACAAAATACAAACAGAACCAAGTTAAAATTGCTTAAAAACAAAGCAAACTAGGTGCCTGGACATTCCTGCCTTTGCAATTGATGTTTCACATTAGCCTTGCTTTTAACTAGCTGTAAATTTTGGATGGTCTTAAATGCATCTATTCAGCTGTGCTCTCACACTACATTTGTCAGTGGGAAAGTATGTAAAATAAAGGGTACATAGAGCTTAGGAACCTAAAAGTCCTTAGCAAGCATCTCCGCAGGTCTCTGGAGAAAATTTCAGTGACATTCAGTTTAATAAAGTGGGCAATGCTCCTGAATAACCCAAAACACATCATAGCACCAAAGATTTTCCTGCATCCTCTAAGCAACCAAGACAGCCCTTGTGAGAGAAACATGGTTCTTCATCCAGTATGATCTTGCAGTGTTTTCTTCTTTCCCTCTAGAAAACTTTCTTCATGTATCCTGCTGTGACAAAGGCTCATCTTAGTAAAGAACAAAATTGTTTCCTTTTTAAATATAGGGTGACATGTAAGGAGAAAGACCATACTTAGAATTTAACACTATGACAATAACCGAAGAGCCGAACAGCCCCCTGACACGTACACCTCTCCCTACCACAGTGACCCAAACAGCATTAATAATGAAGCCATTGTATTTATATAACCAGGAAAAAGAAGACTTGCACTCATTAGCACTGTGCAGGAACATCACTTCATTACCAACACAACGATGTGCATCTGCTGGAAAAAACAGAATCCTTTTTATGGGGGGAGGTGGTGGGGTGTGTGTATGCATGCATGCGTGTGTGCACATGCGTGCACACGTGTGCCTGTTCCTGTTCTCCTATCCACATACTGTGTTTGATGAGGACAGATAAGCTCACAGGCAGAGATGTGTCAGAAGATATTTACCCTTCATCCTTCCTTCCTCATGGAAGTTGCAAACTTACTACCAAGAAATGAACTCCATGCCCTGTGAACAGTTTAACCAAAACAGCTACAAGCAAAAGAAAGAAAAATAATTTGAGAGATTTCTAGTGAAAAAGAACTTTTTTAAGAAAAAAAAAAGATATGGCTTTGGTTTTGTTATTTAGTTTGCCCAAGCCTACTGTATTCACTGAAGTTCAGAGTTTTTCAATCGGCTCTATTCATATGCTAAAGCAACCTGTCTCCTAAGTAAGTTCAACAGGTAAAAGGTTCATACAGATCAAATTTGTAATTTTTCATTATCTTTTCACTGGCATTTCTCCTGATCTCAGTACAAGAGCAGCATTTGATTGAACAGTAAGCACAAGACAGTTTCCTCTGGAAGGAAAAAAAAAAAATCACAGAACAGAAGAGGAAATAGCTTGCTGTGGGCCAAGTAGGACTGAGATGCTTTTCTGAAACATGCAAAACCAAAAAATCCACACCCAGTTAAAGCAGCCCTTAGGTGCAGGCAGGCTTAAATTTGGAAAAAAATAAATACCATCCATTCCCCACTTTGATTCCCAGTGCAACATCTGCTTCATACAAGGGGTAAATGTGAGCTTTCACACTTCTGCAGTCTGGGCTGAAAGAGGTGGTCAGAGAAAATCGAAACAGATAACACAGCATGAAGGCTTTGGGGATTATCTAGTTCTCTCACCTATAGGGTGATGGAGGGAAGGAGAGTCAATCAAATTGGAAAGGGAAGACTACGAGAAAAAAAACAGAAGATAGTAGTGTACAAAGATGCGGGGGAAATTAGTCATCCCTGAGGGAAAACAAGAACAGTTTCTATTATTTATTTAGGCTTTTTTATTATCTATTTCTATATTTATTAGCCAGACAGAGGCAGAAGAAGGACTGATGAAGTTCTTAGTCATACCAATAACTGAAGTGTTCACTGCAGTTACCAAGCCTTTTTGGTTCTTTCTAGAAGCAGCATATAGGGTGCTTTTCTGTGCTTAAAAAAAAATAAAAAATAATTGACAACTCAACACAAACCCTGATTTGGCTCTACCAGAGCTCATTTCTCTGCACCTGCTCAGCCCACACCTGTCCCAGTTTTTTACAGTAATGAACCATATGCAAATGAGTCAGTAAAGCAGGCATAAAGTTTCTCACCAAAATTACAGTGACCAAATAAAAGCTTCACCCATAATAGTAAAATCTGCAATGAAACAAAGGAAGCCTTGCTAACTCTGTCTGTGGGCAGGAGTGTGCCTAGCCAGGCTGCCCTGGGGATTCACCACCTACATCCCTACAGCCCATGAGCTGGGGCAGGGAAGAGGACAGACAAACAGGACAAGGTGTAGGAGGGGAGACACAACGCCATGCTTCAAGTGTGGGGTGTTTGAGCCATGGGATGAAATGTGTTAACTCCATGAAGTGCAGAGATGAATTTTTCTTGTAATAGCTGCCCATCCAGAGAAAATGTTTCTGATGTCTTTAAAGCCTAATCCAAACTTAAGCATTTATCTGTGACTCTGCCTATAGGTTTACACAACAGCAACAACAACAAAAAAGACACATACAAACTATATGTGTATTTAAGGTTCAGACAGCATCCTTCTTCCCAGAGAGGTCCATTTGCATACATACAGAACTAGGGCACTCAGCACGCAGGCACCCACACAGCTGTGCCTACCTTTGGTGAGGGAATGAATTCCAAGCTTCACTTGTGAGAAATTTCCACTTCCTATTTCTCCTCTGACTCGATAGAAGCCAATTCTCTTTCCCAAGGTTAATTCTTTTACCACTTTGTCATTCTGGGACATATCCTGCATTAGCTTCTCAAATGGGGTCAGCCTGTGCTGCTTGCCCTCTTCGTCTTCGCCATAGCACTCCAGGTGCCCATCGTCTTCTCTGCTGTCCTCACGATGCCATTTGTTATAACGGTGTTTTCCAACACTTCCTCCATTCACATGTCCTGTTGTCATAGTCTATAGGGTAATCACTTCCCCATTTAACAAGATGACCCAAGAAGGAGTTTAAATGAAAAAATTCTGCATGAATATGCAATCCTGTACATAATGGACACTGTGACAAACTTAGCAAAAAAAGCAGCTTACTGAAAGTTCAAATATTAGTTTGGAAATTACTTCAAATCTGGCATATCTACATATTGCAGTTCTGTTCAAAATCAGAGATAAAACTGGAAGCTGTTTACCTCTCACTAACGGATTTAGTGTCTCAAGATGTTACTCTACAAGGTAAAACAGGCTTTGCAATTAAATCTGTAAACTTTGTGCAAGAAAGTGGCGAGTGTCTCACTGCCTATACAGTACATTTGACACATGCAAAACACTTGACACAAATTTTCAGGCTTTGGCTTGCTGCTTTGAAAACTTAACTTGACAGATAGAGGTCGAACAAATAGCTGATTAACTACTCTGAATACATCCAGATGCTTCCACTTCATTTTGAATAGCTGACCTTAAGAGCGTAGTTCTCCTTGATTCTGGTACCAGTCCAAGAGCTGAATGCAGGGTTTGCCTTTGATTCATTCTTCAGCCTGTGAGCTTGTCACTGTGCCTTGGAAATGTGACTGTGCCTTGGAGCCTTCCTGTAAAAAGTTTGTTGCCCCTATGTTTCCTTCCCATGGTGGGTTTAACAAAGCAACTGATCCTGGAAGTAGACAGGAAAAGCACAGTCTGTGCACCAGGCAAAAGAAACGCTGCGCCTCAGTATCCCTGTGGTCACATGGCAAGACAATACAGGATTAAGTAACTGCAATGTCACGTTAACCCTCCTTTATTTAGATGAGCTTTCTTTAACGCCTTGAGCCTTCTCAAAATTTTGCCAGATGCATGGTGTTCCTAAGCAGACAGATAAAGAAAGTCATTAAAACCCTTACATAACAGCCATACGCATACTGAATGACCGCACACCACACACCATTTCACCCATTTTACTCTGTTTGGCAGCACAAACGAAGAAGTCCTTATTCTAAATGTGTGAGCAATCACTTAACCTTAAAGCAGTGCACCATCTTTTTTTTCTTCTTTAACCTTGAAAAAACAGAAGTTGCTGTCATGCAGCCAGGTGCCTGGGGGTGGTGAGCTGGGCACAAAATCTCTGAGATCGCGCAGGCGGTGACAACGCTCTCCTTGGGCTCTCAGCTTGCAGCACGACTGACTGACAAATACCGGAGACACCCCGCCGCTGTCATGTAGATTCACCAGGCTGAGGAGGGGAGAATTAGACCACTAACTCAACACCTGGGGCTTAGGGAAGGTAAACAGTCACCTGAGGTGCCACCCCAGAAGAGGGCATGTGACACTGCCAGGTGGAGCTGCCCTCTAAACCTTGATCTCTGTGTGAGCAAGGGGAGGAGAGGCCAAAGGCACCACAAAAGGGCAAAGAAAAGGCAGTTGGCGATGCTTTCATTAAACGGGAATTGAAGTGGCACTCGGCTGCTTCTGCAGAGAGGCCAGGGTGCCAGACCCAGCCTCTGGGAGCTGCTCCTTGCCCTGACACACATGTGAGTGCTGCTGCCAGTCGCTTCAACGCCTGCTATGGCCACGTTGCTGACAGCTCTGCCCAAGGAGAGGCAGAGAGCCTGGCTTCTCCTCACCTTCAAGGCACAGGAGTGTCCCTCACTTCTCCCTGTCACTCCTCTGAGCCCAGAGTGCTTCCTCCTGTGCATTGCTGCAAGCTTATGGTGGGCACCATTTGTAACAGGAATAGAGGGAGAATGTACTTGTTCCCTGACCACTTTGAACTCTTGTTACTCTTTTTGTTTTACTCCTGTTTGAAAAAAAGGGCTGTTTTCATGGTTGGCAGAAAAAGTATAAAACAATAAATAATCACTTGTTACTCTAAATAGAGACTAAACCCTGACAAATACTGTACGTGTGCAACCCCTTGGCCAAATCCTGAAACTGCTTATAGGGGAGAGACTGAGTGGCAACTGAACAAAGTCTCCAGTATTCTCCCATCAAACCAGCCTCACTTAACACCAAATGTTCCCTCTAACTTTATTATTTCATACCAAGGAAGAAAAATCTATGCGGAAGGACACCCCTTCCACAAGGAAACCAACCCCCCCCCTCCCCCCCCAACCCCAAACCTTATATTCTCTGTTTGTTCTGCCTCTCCATTTGGGGAAAGGACAATTTCTTGCAGGATTGCCTGACTTCTGGCCCATAGCTGTTTTCTGTTTTAACCTGTTTCACACCACAATTTTAAGAGTGTTTTAGGTAACAAATAACTTGTTATATGAAACTCAACTATTTCACAGTCTTAACAGAGCAGAGCTTTGGAAGCCACTTGTTTGCTGTACACTGACACACTGATTCGGATATCAGAGAGGCCAAACTCGGTTCCCATCCTGCTGTTTGATCTTGAGGAAAACCACAGCAGCTTAGGTTTGTCTGTACAAAAGGTGTGGAAAACACTGTGAGGAACGTCAGAGGTGCCATGTACAAGTTACAAACTATTGTTCAAAGAAGTATCTTTGGATGGGCAGTGACATCCTCATCACCTTGCCAAAGAACAGCTGTACCTTATGGCTATAGCCTGAGCACTCCAGAGTGGCAGGTAAGGACAATTCCACTCTTGCAGAAGGAGAAACACAAGCCAACTACTAATGGTGGGGGTAAATAAATAAAAATAATAATTCAAGAAACCCCCAAAACAAAACAAACAAACAAAAAACCAACCATAATGCTCCAGATAGCTGAGTCTTTTGAATGCTAGCCTATTCAGAATTAGCTAAAGATCACCTTCTGCAAAATTAATAAGGGCCCCTGCAGTTAACTGACTGTATGGAAAGGGCTGACTGCATAAGGATTTCCTTCAAGCAGACCTATACAGGCCCCTCCTGAATACATTCGGTGACGACAGTGAGCCTAGTCTATGTGAACATTCAGTATCGCTGAGACAAACACACCACATGGGAATGCCAGGACCTTGCGGGCACATGGGTGTCAAAAGAAAGGCAGAACTGCATTAAGGCATCAGCACAGGGCTCTTGCAGTATTTGCCCTTGCTGAACTTCTCCTGGGGTTCAACCTGCTCTTTTTTAGAGCACAGCCCACCATTAATCTCCCTTTCAGGCTTCCCACTAATTGTCAAGCCTGCAATCTCCTGGCGCTTGGCCAACTGGCTGGGTTTCCCCTATCTTTTAAGACGAGCTATTTCGGTATTCCTGGTGTTAGCAGAATATATGCTATCTATTTATGGCCTACATTCCTTCCTGTAATCTAAACCAGTAAAATCCACCCTGATATTGTACAAAAGGGCACTGAGTGTAACAGCAAATAATTCTAAGAGAGAAGGGAGAAACAAGGAAATCAAAAGTCACCCAAATACAATGAAGGACAACTTTTTTTTTTTTTCTTCAGTCTGGCTGGTTGGTGACCTGAAAAACCTCAGGAGAATCTTTAAAAAACAAAATAAGCAAGCAAAAGAAAAAAACACTACAAAAAGCAACACAAGACAGAGTGAATAGGTGTATCAAGCCTTTAAGATGTGTGCCAGTTCAACACTGCTCTTGTTTAACCTTGTTTTTCAAGTATTTCCTGGTACTCACATTCTGGTCCTATTCCAAGAAGTGCTAAATACCCTCAGGCTTCAGCTGCAGGCTCAGTTTAAACCCTGCATCACAGCTCTAAGGAAATTCAGAATGAAAGGAAAAAGGATCAAGCTGAAAAAGAGATCACTGGATATACAGACTTTGGTTCCTAAAATCCCATCTTGGCAGGTAAATAAAAGTGATCTAGTTTTAAGAAGCTTTGAATGCTAGACCAGGTCTCCAACCACTGTGTTACGCAAACTGGTCTCTTTTATTAAGCCTGTCTTTCAGAGAGGCAAAAAAACCATCCAGCTTTGTGTGCTTAAACTGCTGCAGCTCCTGCTCCAGTGGATGTGAAAGAAGTCACACTGGATGGTATCCTACTGCTCAAATCCTCAGAATAACAGGGGGTTTTATGAGGACACCACTGGATATTGCAGCACATTCACTAAAGTTTCCTTTTCAGCCCCTCTGCTGTCTAGCCTGAGGAGAACAGGATTTTGGAGGTATTTCCCCAGAGTAGGGGATTAGGTTGATTTGTTTGACTTCCCTTGGAGAACAGCTTGTCTCCTGCTTAGTACGTTATACACACCGTGAGCCAACTGTGGAACTGAACTGAATTTAAACTAGCACAGATTTTTTTTTAAAGTAATCTGTAAGAAAAATATTGACCATTTTCTTGAACCATAGCTTTGAAAATACAGTTATTGCAAGAAAATACCAACAACGTAGCATATTCCGATGTTTAGAAGACCTACCTTTCATAAAAGATGAGAGTCCAGCAGAACAGTCCACAAGACCAGGACCACAGACCAAACACAACGTAAGAGGTCTCCTCTGCAGCCACACACCATGTTCACTGACACAGGGAAAGTACTTTTGCTCAAGTAGTATTGGTTCAGTACATGGCTGTTGTGGTCAAAGGGAATCAGTGTTTGTTCAAAGTTTGCCCTGGGCACATTTTTTGGATTTGACTAAGAAGCACCTTCAGTGTTATTTCTGTGAATGACAGAAAACAGAGTGACTACATAAAATACGCACCCTAGAGTTTCATATGAGTTGTTAAAAAAAAAAAAAAAGATGCAAACCACACAGTATGGCACTGTTACAGGCTGAATGCAGACCAGCTCAGGTAGGAGGAAATACAAACAGTGCATTGACTGTGGAGAGGCTCCAGAAAAAACTTGTTCCCTCTGCCCAGGCCTACATGCAACCCATTTCAGCACATCCCAGAATTACTACTGCTAGTTAGCATAGCATTCAGTTTGCCTGTTATTGTTTGATGAAAAACAGACATGACCAACATCATTCTTAACCTTATAAATATCCTTGCCTGAGACATGACATTGTTTTTCCACACACAGAGTATTAACGTATGCAGCAGCCCTGGCCAAGGCAATATAAACCAAAACTGTATACACTTGTATAACCATGCAAGTACAACCACACAAGTTTTGTAACACATGGAAATAAGAGTTGTTTAGGACAGTGAAGCGGGAGACAGGCCCTGCAGAATGGACGGTGCATAAGCTCTATTTATTTTTTCAGGTAAATTAAAGCCCATTTTATTGTAAGATAATGACTGTAGCGTGCATTGTAGTGAGTTACAGCACTCTCTCCTTCCATCCCCTCATTTAGCACATTTTAGGTATGAACACGTAGGTGCCTACATACGGGTCACACTGTAACAGCAGATTTTACGATGGTCTGACACAGCACCTTGAGAGTGGTCATCTTCACCTCCTCTATGAGCCTCCCAGTGCTGCCACACAAGAACATGCAGCTGTAGGGTAACTCCAGTCACAACCTGTGCCAGCACACGAGCTAGAGTCAAGTCAAAGCACTCTGATGTCCTCTTTGTTCATCACAGACACACCACAGATGGAAGACTACCTTCAAAATGGCAAAGTGAAAAAATGCTAACAAAAAAAAAAATAATTAAACAGACCATGGACTCTATTAATTTTGCCCGCTGCATATTACTTGGTGAAACAGAACACGTTTAATGGTTTCCATGCAAGACCTTCTTGATGGCCACAGCACCCAGAGGAGAAGCAGGAGGAGGTAACAAATGGTTGTATTGTACTCACTCCTTCACCACAACAAAAGGCCTATTCTACCTGCTGCTGCCAAACTAAGAAAACAAGAAATCCCGGTGTAAAAAGGAAGAAAAAGCTAACCAAAAAACCCCACCCTGGAACACCCTAGCTCTAGCCCACAACTTATTTTATAATTATAACTAAGAGAAGAAGACAACACATTTTGCAACCTATTTAGAAGTTTGATAAGCCTGAGCCCCGCATACTGAAGCAGAATATGGGTGGATGCTTGACCAAGTGCCTCCTCAGCCTCAATGGAAAGACCAAAACCCTCATCTTTTGAGTTGATCCCACATTCATTCTGGGATGGACCCCTAGAGACAAACATGGATATTTCCCTGATGAAACTTGAGCTGTCACTCAAGGATCTCACCTGACCAGCCCACTCACATTACCGCTGACCAGAGACAGGTGGGAGGATGGGAGCACCACTCAGCACAGGCCACCATAGCAGAAGATTACAGATCCAAGCAAGCTCCCATGTTCATTTAGTCCAGTTTCATTCCTTCCAAGAGTAGAGAGAAGAAATAGAGGAAAAACCCACAGGTGTGCCCTAATCTGTGATCCAGCCCTAAAAGGTCTCACCATGATCTCTATAGGTAGTCATCACCACCTGTGTCCAGGAAGTGCTACAGCCTGTCCCACAGACAGCCACCCAGCAGGTGGGCCATCAGGCTGGGATGGCACAAGCACACTCATCTGCTGGGCAATGCCTGTACCAGCGCCTGGATCACAGCAGCACCTCTGAGGAGTCCTGCGGGGCTGCTGGCAGGCAGCTCATGCAGTACTGGTATTGGGGTGCATCACAGACTCACCTTTCCACCTCTTCAAGTGTTATCTGCTGACAGGCTGGATGAGAGCATCACGGAAGACAGGCTGCACAGAGCCCTCAGTGCTGAGATGTAACCCCCCAGTCCCAGCTGAGCTGACGCCAGCACAGGTTTGGTACAGCCCAGCTGGTGGAGTCTAACATCAAATCCACAGTCTGCAGACTGTATGGGGTATATTGAAAATAAAATAAATACATAACAATCAACATAATACAAGCTATACTAAGCTAATACATTAAGACTTGTTAAGCAGAAACTAAAATATGGGGGAAAAAAACCCTTTCATCCTTTTGCAGCATTGCATGATAAAAACAGCTAGTGAGAGAATTAATTAGTCTTTGAATTGCACAGAAACTTGCATTAAAAGCAAAGACAAGAAAAGAATTCATTAGTAGAACCCATTTATTTCCCAGGTCTTTGAAATACATGGGAGGGATTAATTTGAAGTCTGGCTGCACATTTAAATGAAATTCACCCTCTCAAAACTTTAACCTGTCCAGTCTCTTTTATCTCTTTCCCTGAGGTATAATGCAAATTTGTCAATTTGCCATGGAATTATTCTTCCGAGATAAAACCAGCTTTGATTAAACATGTATTCTGAGGCAAGAGAGATGCAACAAAGTCTTTATTAGCCTCTTAAATAACAGGACAAAATTTACATCCAATTCAATTACTTCACTAAAGCTAAATATGACTCTTAGGCTTTCAGTGAAAATAAAAGAAATTATCTGGAAAAAGCAAGCTATAGTACAAGAATTAATAAGTAGGCAATACTTTAAGTCCCAATGAAATCACTGAGGAAATCAGTCTTTACTTATTTCAATAAAATTACTGTATATTTATGCAGATATGCATTGCTAAGCAGATGGCCTGCAATAAAATCACCCTGCTGTTATTTGCAGGGAAGAGAAACCTAAAATACATTTCCATACAAGGGAAAGCAGAAAATTTTTGGTTTATATTGCCTATCACAGTTTCCTTTCACTATTCCCTACTTGCTTATTAGATGGGCCCTAGCAAATACAAATAACTCCAGTTACTTTGTATAAGGTGATAAAATTTAGTTGCATCACTATAAATACAGTCCTCAAA
Organism: Syrrhaptes paradoxus; assembly: GCA_013400615.1. Lineage (NCBI taxonomy): Eukaryota > Metazoa > Chordata > Aves > Pterocliformes > Pteroclidae > Syrrhaptes > Syrrhaptes paradoxus. The sequence goes on from VZTO01011989.1 coordinate 100,061, forward strand.
AGTACTCAGTAGTAAAAGATTAAGTACTTGTAAGGTAAATTTTAAATGGATCTAGGCAGAAGATAAGCAGTTGCTGTTGTTTTCCACTGAGGTATTTGAAAAGATACAAATCCTGCACTGGACTTTGAAATGTATTTTATACTGTCTGGCATTTCTAGTTCTTCAGAGCAATGTCTGAGACACTCGAGATTTATCCTGAATTGTCAATAACAAGCCACTGCATTACAGTACATGTATTACTGAGCCTGACTAAAAGAAGGCATAGATGCAGACGTACAATACTCACATAAAAGCTGCAGGAGCCATGGAGAAAAAAAGCAATGCCATGAAGACTGTCTGCTTGGTTTTACAGATGCAGAAGAACAATTCCCTGAAAGTGTCATTGCAACTGCTCTGTCCTTGCCAGTTTTAAATCTCCCAAAGTGACTGCAGTACTGAGAACTCTTTAGAATACTTAGAGAAAAAACCCAGAGAGAAAGACACGTATTTGTACTTTTTATCTAACTGACAATCAGATTGGAAATCTCTAAAATCCATCAGAAAATAACACAGTCCCTGCTGTACTTCTAGCGATACGTGAACATGTTGCCTTCTCAGACCAATGTGATCCTCTCACCATTCAGACCACCCGTTCCTCACATTGACTCCTGCCTCTGACCCTATATTCAGACACCATGTACTGAGAAACCTCTGCACCAGGCAGTTCCCTGCTACCAGGTCTGCCATCCCTACATCCTCCCTGACCTTTGCAGGCACAGAGTCATGCAGGGGAATAAGCACAAGCTCACCAGAATCACTGAACCTTCAACTAACCTCTGGAAACTGCTTAATGCATAGTAAGTCTTCAAGACTCAGCAAGAAGCTTAGCAGGAAGTGATCTGATCTTATTTGACATCCTACAGGTCATAAGTTACTAATCTCTGCATATAAAAGAAATGTTGCCCATTAAAGACACCTTCCACTGGAGTGAGAACAGAGGTGAAATTAGGATGGGTATTTTTGAAACTGGGATCTACAGAAACAGCATGATGACAGCAAGAAACGTTCAAGACAGTTGCCAGCAAATTGTTTTCTCAGCTTCAGCTGCTGTGGTGCACATTAAGGATCCTAAGTGAGGGATACTAACCCAAACATGACAGAGCACAACTCTAGATTTTACTCTTCTTTTGCAACCTTGGCTTCAGTATTGCAGCTAAATTCTTTGAGATGCCTCCTACTACAATAAGCCTTTTTTTTTTTTTCCCTCTTCAACTTGTCTAGTTTCGGAGCCCTGAAAAGTTCATAATATTGTCTCTCAAACCAAATATCCAAATACAGTGGTGTGGGCTGAGGACCCTGTACCTCAACACAGTTAGACAACCGCCTTGTCTGGCTGCAAGGATCAGCAGGGAATCCAGGGCTTGAGGGCAGGCACAGACCAGTACTCCTCTGGCTGGGAAAGTGCAGAAGAGGAACACCTCACAGACGCAAGCAATACACACCTTGCCACTGATCCACTGAAAGTCAGGGTCATGCTAAAAAGTTGCAACATCCCAAATCCCTAAAACCATTTGGCTTTTCATATCCTATTTGAAGAGCAAAAGCTTTCCTGACAATGTTAATAAATTTGGCTAGTACTGAATTTCATTAGCTAATCTTACTGAGATTTGTTGAGATCTGTCCTGGAACACAGATGATGATGATGATGATGATGATTATTATTTTTGTCCAGCTGAAGACTTATGTAAACTGAGTATCCAGCAGCATTAGGAAAGCAGTCAGTGTTCTTTCCATGTAATTTTTCTAATTAAATCCACTGGAAAAGGAACTGTTGTTCCAAAGATTTTTGGAACTGCTAAATATATATCATATGGCATTTGAACCACCATACAAAAGATTGTAAAATTTACCACACAGAAGCCCACAAAACATCTCAAAAGCTAAAGACAGATTATATTGGTTAACATTTTAACAAAATAACACATTCAATGTTCATGTTTGGGGTGGGGCAAGGGGGAGGGAGATTTTGACAAACTTGCAAAAATGGAAATTAAGTTCTACTCTATGGTATTTCAAAGGTACGAATTACAATCCACAGTTTCAGGAAGCGTAGGTTCATTAATGAAGCAAAAAGCCAACATACACCAATGCAGAGCATAAAAACCATAATCTTCCCTGAAAACATCCACTGCCCCTGATGCAGTTACGTGGCATCTATACTTTCAGAACCACCATTCACATCACACGATCCAAAATCCCAAGTCTATAGGTAAGATACTCCAGTTCCTCACCTTCCCTCAATTTCCTCCATGAAGAAATCTGCAGGAGAATTTCAGATTCAAATCCAGAAAAGCATCTGAGAAGAGACACACAGAAGAGTTTATAAGCTGCTCCTATTAAAGTTCTGAAATAGCAATCTATTTTTAAATGGATGACAATATAATGCTTCTAGCATTTCATTCACTGACTAATCTATCCTGAATTTGCTTAATACTCTACTCCTTCCTAGCAGCTCTCTATCAGCACAATAAAAGGCAGCTGTCAAGGAAGAGATCAATGAAAAGGAAAAAACTCTCTAGTTTCATTTTTCTTTGTAAAGCAGGAAAAAAACAACAGGAAAATGATCAGTGGAACTAGCTCATAATTAGTGTTTAAAAAAAGACAACGAAAAGAGAAAGAAAATGTAGAGAATCAAAATATTATAAGAGACTGTACTACTTTAATGGAGATAATTGCTTGAGCACAACAGATTTTTATCCAGTTATCATTATAATTAAACTAGAAAATCTGTTGGGTGGGTTTTTTGTTAAGACATTTCAGAATGAATCTGCTGTTTAAATGGTATGTACACGAAATTATATGCTCGCAGGAAAACAGAGAAAAAATAAAAGCTGACTTTAAAAGCATAATAGTTTTGTACAATACTAAAGGCAACACATATTGGTGTCACTTGCAGTTCAAATGACTGCACATTTGAAAATATAAAGTTATAAGACCTGCTAAGGTTTCTAGGATAGCTTTTGCAAACAGAGGAAAATGGGAGCAAGAGACACGGAAGTACAGCCTGTTCAGATTTTCCAGACTGAGCAGGCTAACAGTAAAGGCCAGCAAGATGAAACAAGATGAGAAATGCTTAATGTTGCCCTGAAATCTGAACAAAGTGCAGCTGGCAGTCCAGTAGGTCGCATTCTCTCAGGACAAACTCTGTGACTTTGTCAGGTGCCGGACGGGATGGCAGCCTGGGCATGGCCAGAGCTTCTGGCAGTAAAAGGCCAAGTTCCCACGTGAAGGGAACCTCCCACCTGAGCTCAAGGGCATGATGATAACACTTTTCTTGGGAAGGGCACCCTTCCACCATCCTGATTATTAAAAAAATGCATGGGGAATTACTGTAAATGCAAGATCAAAACCTTTTATTCTTCACAGTAGTTTACAAATGACATTATGTTGTTTTAGCACTACAGAGTGACAGCCGAAAACAAGTCTGGAAATGAAGACTATTTCCAGTAACAGCTATACTTAGAGCAAAGAGGGGACTTTGACTTGTTTGATCTCCTGTACCCTCAATCTAGAAGCCATGTTCCTTTAAGAGTCTGAAACCTCTCAGGAAGCAGACTCATGATCAGCTCCTAAAGAGATGTATTGGCAGCAATTCTCCAGCAAGCAGCTCAGAGCAGACACGACACTGTCTTTAATTTTGCCTGATGACTTACCACATGTGAACAGAGTCAACACTGCCTTGAGCTAGAACTGCCTGCTTTGCTGGCACTAAGCTTTTCAGCCTCTAGCACAGAAATTAAGATTCTTCTGGGTCCTCCAAAGCTTGGTCTCTAACTGAACCTTCATCAACAATATTTACTCTCCTGTCTCTCCGCAGCAGCAGCATTTCTCAGTGTCACAGCACTAGGTGAGAGAGAAAAAGAAAGAAAATGCATGTCTCTTGCATCCTCTTCATAACTGTAGCACTCAAACCCAGCTAATCACACCACATAATCTGGTGACAACATGCAGATCTCAAGAGGACTGGAAAAAGATTATTCTCATAACCTCTAAATCATAGGGCTGGCATGAATGAACAGTTTCTCATCACTGTTTACAGGAAGAAAGAACTTGATCCATTTTTGTCTCTCATTTCTAAAGCTGGGGGCACCACTAACCACTCAAAAGGCAAAGATACAGTCATTTACCAGAGTGATCATGGTAGTACTCAACATGAAAACCAAAGAACCATTATTCTAAAAGCCTGCTCCCATCTTAAAGCCATCATCAAGCCTGTATCTTTACTCCCTGCACTTTCCATATATAACTCCATAGTTTTTCATAGACATGATACAGAATTGAACATATACACCATTTGTGGGGATTGTTAAATCAAAGGCAAAGCAAAAAGACAACCTCTCCTTCCATGCTGTGCTCTCTTCTTGTTCATGAAAACAAAATTAGATGTGCACATAGACTAATTTATTGTTCACTCTAGGCAATGTCACAGTTCCTGCTTACTACCCCTGATGATGATACTCCTGATATCCTTTAAGGTGTTTTTCATATTGTTCCTTTATAACAAACAAATGCACAAAATCACTGCTTGTATGTACAGTTCCATGTACAGTTCCCTTTGAAGAAGTGAACAGGTTAAGCCAATGTCTTTAGTGAGTTGTTAGCACATGCCCAAGTCACACACACAGATGACCACAAAGTTTCAGAGGCTGCGGGAACTGGACTTGAAAGGTTGCTGGAGGAAACAGGCTGCTAGCCTGATGGCTGAGGTGCCAATGATGGAGTCTCATTTCTGATTAATCTGTTCACCTTTTCTATTTTATTACCAGCATGGAATTTCTCATCTTGTAAAGGATTCTGGACAATACATTCACTATTTTTGAACTTCTTGGATTACAACACTAAATTTAAGACAAAATTCTGAGCTTTCTTTTAAAAATTCTGTAACACTATTGAAGGAGATTAAAAACACCTATACTGGGACCTCTTAATATGTCCTGATGAAGCTAAGTTATCTTCCTTCAGCCCATATTCCAGTTCTAACAAAGTTTTCTTTCAATTATTATTTCAGAGTAACACAGGGGTTTTTTTTAAATTCTGATTTCTGATATACTAGTTCAAGGAAGACAGAAAAAAATGATGTAAATAGAGGCATTTTTGCATCCCTCCTCAAATGGTTTCACCAGATGACCTAGTGTTTGCACTCCAAGATTCAGATAAAATACAGACATCTTTTGAGTGTCTCCATATCCCTTCTGTGCTAAAACACATGTCAATCCCTCTATAAGCAGAATGTCTTGCACATATGAAAATTATGGTAGCAGATGTAAAACTTGCCTACAAATACAAACAGACTCAGAGTCCAAATCAGCTTTAAAATTCAGGAGGCCTTGGCAGGCAGTGCCTGTCCACAGCATTGAAAGCCCTTACCTACACCATGTTGTATTTACTGTTGGGAGGACTAGTGGAGAACAAAACCAAAAGTGAACTCCCAGTGCTAAAGCTGACAAATCTATGGAGTTTTCACAAAGCACTTCAGAAAGTTAACATTTTGGTGGAACTGTGCTGCACCTAATTGTAATCTCAGTATCAATATTGGTATTTCCTGAAGCTCAGGTCCCTGATGGAAGAAGACTCCGAAATAAACAAGGAATTGATTCTTGGTTTTGTGCCGTAGCAGTCAGAAACCAGGCTCTTCTGTAGCACCATTTTGTGTAGACTACCAGTCACATCAAGATCATTGCCAAGTCTGCCAGACTTCAAAGCCCAACACATTTACTGAATGCATTCTCCAAAACTAGCCCTGATTTTTTCTCAGCATTTCTTCCCCCATTTGCGGTAAGCACACTTGTCTCTAAGGTGCCCTGAATGGTAACATCAAATCAGAAGAAGGCCTTTCTCATTGCATGGACACACATGTCAGAGAAACACATTCTCCTTCAATGGAACCAGTAAAGCAAAAGTGGGGTCAGATTCAAGTGGGTGACCTCAAGGGCTCTTGATCAACTTCTTCCCCTATACTACAGCCCTGAATCCAACATTTCCATTTCACATCCTTCTGATCTGAAAGTCAACTAAATCTTACAATATACCTATCACACAGACACGTGTAGGCAGATAGCCACTGCAGACTCAGACATGCAATATCTGAGGAAAACCACTAGTTGCCCGAGAACTGGGGGTTGCTGGAATTCCTCGTCCCATGTTGGCTCTGACCACCACCAAAGCACCCACCGCTGTTACCACTGGCTTTTCACACAGACCCTAAGCGCTTGTTCTTTACTTGCCTAAAGAGAGCAAAGCATGGAGTGGTCAATGGAAACAGCTTCTCCCATTCTCTCCCAGGTGTTGTAGAGCCAATAGTTGCACAACTTTCAAATTAAATATTGCTGTCACTGTGGGAAGCCCAGTGAAACCCAGCACACCCAAAATAATTTAATGTACTCATCCAGCCACGCAAACGCTTTTATTACTAAGAAGTCTGCAGATGAGATAGAACAGAGAAAAAATAACCAATAAAAAAATAAAGAAACAATTTCTGAAACAACACATTTGTCAAGGAAGCTACATTCTTCTGGTGAGTTAGTGATGTGTTGGCTCTACTTTTAACTTTCACTGATACTAGTATCTCCTCCCTATGAATAGCGTAAGAGTCAATGTCCAAAGACAGTTTCTCTTTTTGTAAATGTCCTCCATTGCCTCATGTGTGTTACATGGAGCTGACAGACAATTAAGTTTCTTTAAAGGACCAGAAGTTATTCCACATCTGGACTAAAGCTACTTTAATACATTTTTAAACAAAACAAACAAACCCAACAGAACCCAGGTCAAAAGAGTTACTGTGAAGTGGCCTTGTGACTTGAGCACCTACTCAGACTATGGTGGTACCTTTGAACCTCTGTCCTAAACCCTGAAGAAGGGCTTCTGATACAGTATTTCACTGCATAGGAAAATGCTCAACTATCCTACAGGCATGCCTTGAAAACCATAAGTATCATTAAAGCAAGTTGCTAGAAAGATGGAGAGAGGACAATTCACAGACTGTGATGCAGACCTTTATAGCAATTTATACATAGAATTTATGTACCAGACTATCACCTCCTCACCTGAAGAAAAGTAAAAAAAAATAGTTTCTCAGCACCAGGCTTATGGGACTAGCTCTATGCAAGATACCCAAATGAAATAATGTCATGTATACCAAGAACTAAGCCTCAGTTGCAATGTGTTTGCTCTGACCATTGAGTATAGAAGTTTTGGCAACTTCAGTGTATATTCCCACATATATTCAACACATTTTGCTTGATGACTACATTTTCCGGTGAAGTGTAAGGCTAGTTCCTAGGTATCTCTTAATTGCAAGCTTTCATTTTTCTGCCAAACACGTCCTCAGGAGATCATGAAATCCTGGGTCACCAGAGACTGAGAGGGTGGTATAATCCACACCTGGGAAAAAAGCCAAACCCAGCTCTTACTGATGCTCCAGCACTTTGATCCTGAAGGCAAAACTGCATCTTTGTTTTCTACTTAGCAACATATCAGCTGTTTAAAAAGGCATCAAGCAGCCAAAAGGGGTCTAGGACAGAAAAAAACAGGAGGGATTAAAAAAAAACAAACAACAACACACCAAGGAGGAATCAGCAAGAAGGCTTTGAAATAAAATACTTTAGAAAAAAAATTATTACTGATGCAAGAAGTTGTCAACGTTAATTACACCTGAATTGCTGTCAAGAGAAATCTCCACCAAATGGAGTTGATTACACTTCAAATTAAGGTACAAATCAGACATTGATATGCTCCAGAAGAGCTGACTCTTTGCATTAGCACTACGGAAAGGCTTTCTTTTGATGTTTTTTTAAAAATCTGATCCTGCTGGATTCTGAGCATTTTTCAAGATGTCGTGAATGTCCCGAGCCTCAGGAGAGATCTCCATGTGCACCCCCAGCCTCTAGATGACACCTGCAGAAATGCAGTTCCAGTATTAAATAAGATTACAAGCCCTTAAAGACGAGAGCGCAGCTGCCCTCTGCCCTTGCTGCAGCCAGCAGCACAGATGACGGAAGCCTACATTGAATTTTATTCCTTCCAGGCAGAAGGCTACAATACACATAGCCACACAGGTCTGCAATGTTCGTGTTTAGTGTGGTGGTGTAGCTATGCAATGCACCCCTGTGAAAATAGCCTATGGACTGTAAGACAAGGGGCAAGTTCTTGGTAAACGCCTTACAGCTTTTCCAGGCAGCTCCATGTGGCTGATCATTCCTGGAAAACTCTAATGCCCATGCCTCTGTGGCATGCTCTTTTGTTGTAGCTCAAACAGCCTTGTGCGCTGTTGAGAGCAAGTACTAACACTGAAGAGATTTACTGCCTGGCTTGTCCTAAGTCTGTGTTTTTCAAGAGGAGATAGAGTTTGTACAATAAAGGCCTAAATAAGAAGCAAGCAGGGCAGATGCTATTTGCTCTGAATTTTTAGCTTTTTATCCAGATGACCTGTACACATTATTAGTACCTAAAATCTAGCACCTACAATCTTGCACATTATTGTCTTGATAACGATGGTCTTTATGAAGGTAACACCAATGAGAAGCTACTAAAATAGAAAATATGAAACAGCAGATAACATTAAGTTCACAATTCAACATTTATACCTTCCAGACCATTAAAACCTTTTAAACACTATTTTCACTTTCACTCCCAAAACTACTCTCTAGTAAAATGCATTAGAAATTCACATGGCAGAGCTACAGGCAGAGGATTAAAAATTTGTTTGAGAAGTGTTTTCTCCTTCCACCCCGTTCTTAGAAAGGAAAACCTAAGATATTGTATATTTAGAAACCAGAATTTAAGAAAAAACAATGTGCAATCACATTGCTTCCCACCTTCCACTTTCCTCTGTGACTTAAGCTAGGGTAAGGCAATCACTTATGGCAGCACGTCTCAGGGTATTTCCAGATGTCAAATACCAATTATATAGAAGAAAAACATGTATGCAGACACAACTATGTAAAGAATAACAACACTTTGAAAATATAAAAAGTAACTAAATCATCAATAAATACTGTACTCCAAGAGAAGCACCACTTTAACTGGGTGATAAATAGTTGCCTAAGGAATAGATATTTCCAGATATGTTACAGGGAAGCAAACCTGTAATTATAAATTAGACCTCTCAGCTGTGACAATTTGCAGCCTACCAGCATCCAAAAGGAAACAACGCTGACACAAAAGCAATAACTTTACATTTTTTGGCTTATAAAATAGTACAATGATGAAACTATAGAGCTAAATCCTATCCTGGACTTGAATGCTGGTCCTGGGAGAGCAAACACAGGCCTGGCTGCTCCAGGCAGTGGCCCACAACCTCATGGATTCAGGCAGCTACTGAGGTGACAGGTCTAAGTGGGCATCCAGAGACTGACCCTCACCTCAGCTCATTCCAGGCACCACTCCCAGCCCAGGGGTGCAGCTGTAAAACTGTGAGGCAATTCCACGACTTGGTGCAGGAGCTTTGGGAGCAAAACGATGGACAATCTGTTTGTAAAAAAGATACAATTTTGGCATGATGGCAGTATAAAGACAAAAAATCAACATCAAAAACAACTTACAGATGAAAACCTGACACTAATGGCTGATAGCTGGTTTTTTGCACTCTACAGATCTAAATCAAGTACTTCATCAATAATGTTTTCTTATGGTTAAGGTCAACAAAATAAAAATTAGAATAATTTACCTTTAATAATGAATTGTTAACTAATTAATAAAATTAACGGGTATAAGATCAGTGACACCTGTATCCTTTTGGGTGAAGCAAACACAGTGTGGGCAAACACAGTAGACAGAGCTGCCCACAGAAGTGGCCTTAGGAGCCTCGGGGAGAGCAGCCCCAGGCCACCAGTACGCAATGTAGCATGACACCCCAGGGAAGGTGGTGGAGGAAGCGAAGAGAGAGAACTTTCAGGGTTTATCAGCATGCTGGGGCAGCAAGCATATAAACTGTTTCTTGCTCTTCTGTTTCACTGTATTTGGAAAAGCAAGACTTCCCTATTTAATGTTAATGAAAATGAGCCACTGGGATTTAAACAGTGGCTACTTATTTTAAATGTTAAATTTATTGATGCTGGTTAGCGATCAGCTCTCTTTCGGTGCTATTATGTCACGCTTGGCCAAAGAAGTGGAACTTTTATTTAAGAGCAGAGCCCCAGGCTCAGTTCTACAGTGTAATTTTTGTACCTTCTGAATACCGGACCAGTCTTGGGAATGAGTTGACAGAGACTCTTCAACTTGACTTTTCCAAAACCAAATTTCTAAATGGGGATTCTGTGGAACCTGTAGCCAATAAAAAAACCAACTTACACAACCATGTCATATATAAAAATGAAGCTGAAAATAAGAAGGACTGGTGGACTCTCCCACTGCAGCTACGAGCACAGCTTCATGATGTCCCTCTCAGCCCAGAACTAACTCAACTCATGGCAGCCTAACAGGGCAGAGAATACAGCCACCAGCACAATCACTTCCTGCAGGGCTTGGAAGGGCTGATTCTTTCAATAGTGCCGTACATAAAACAGCATTATATCTGGGGCTATTGTGGAGGTCTGTCATTTTACGCAAATGTGGCATCTTGAAGAGGCCACCTTACACGCGTGAACCAGTCCTGGTTACCTTGACTTCCTGAGAGCTTTCACAAACACTGAAGTTCATGAGTTCTTCTCAGCAAACTATAGGAAAAACTATGGAAGTAAGAACATAGTAATTGCAAAACTGTGGATCAGTTCAAACCAGGAGTATTTCTCCTGAATTGTTCAGTGCCAGATGAGTTTTCAAGCATGCTCCAATCGCCTTGCAGGGAATACTCATGTTTTCTAACTTCCTCCCAGATTAAACACTTTCTCATTTTGGGACAAAAGCTTTAACAGTCATGATAGTATCAGCACCCATTGTTGCACAGTGTAATAACCAGTTTATCTTAATAAGAGACTAAAGAGTCCTTAAACTTTTGATACAATCTCTAAAACATAAATAATTTAGACCGAGAACAATGACTTATTATAAACACCTGGAAAATATCATGGGACACAGAGCCAAGTCATACACTTCTATTACAGCAACAAATTGCTCCACAGTTTAACACTCTGTCTTTCCTAGAAGATTGGAAGTGCATCAGTTAGACGCTGGACACTACTTTAAAACAGGGGAACAGAGAGCATTTAAACCAGCTGTTACCTAGCAGCTTGGTATCAATGGTCTAATTTGGAAACTGGATTGAACTGCGTGGATTAAAACAACGCTGCACAGCTGCATGGATTTATGGCTGTCATGACAACCAGCAGAAAATGTATCCCACTAATCCTCTCCAAGCAGATCTGTCTCCATGCAGCATTAACAAGATTTATCACTAGCACAGACATACATATAGTCATTTCATTGCAGATATCTAGATTGGTATAATCTCTAACTCTCTCTGCAGCTTAAAATACCAATTCAAATCAGAAGGAAAGAGAGGCTCAGTTTATGAATAAATGCTGGAAGCAATGAAACATCCTTGGATGTTAACTGAAATGTACAATTTCTTAGAAAATACTAGCATTTTTCCAACTAACTTTCCAGGGTACTGAGTGTGCAAATATGCATTTATTTTACAAACATAATAAAGCGGCTATTACCTTAGGCTTCCCACATTAGGCAGAATCCTCTCGTATTTCAAGCAGGAGACACACTGATTTCTATTTTGGAGTTATCTTTCTCAATTACTTGTTTTCCTTCTTATGAGGAGAAGAGTCTTTGATTTTATGCATCAGGAAAGAAAGTCTGGAAGCTGGACAGTGTTTTCATTCCACTACTGCCTGCTTGCAGAATTATTTACTCTGTGTAATCATAATAAAGTACAGAAAAAGGAAAAGGAAATTAAAGTAATTTACCTACTTTATAGGAACAGTCAGGGGCTGAGCTAATTAATATTTGGCAAGTGTCCTAAAAGAGAGCTGTCTATGCATGAAGAACTACTTTTTTTCTGAACACACAGAAGAGCCATGCTGGAGATTTTCTCAGGGTTAGCCAAGATTTTCAAAAGTTTAAGATTGTTCTTTGCCTCACAGTAAAAATCAGGAAGAGAGGCAAACACTCACGACTTTTAGGCCTCCAGAATAATCAGAGGCCAAGACTGGCCATGCAAAAGTTTTGTGGTGTTTTCCCTGCAAGCAGCTAAACCCACCTCTTGTCAGTATGTTTCAAATTTGTGTGCTCTTGCTTGTGATGTTCTTCACCTCAGTGTAACTTCGCCTCCAAAAAAAAAAAAAAAAAACCAAACCCAAAAACCCCTGTTAATCCCCCTGCAAAGAGCACCTTTTGAACATGTATCTTACAAACATCTCTGCCACTTGTGCTTCTCCCAGGAGAAGCACTACAGCTGCCACAATGCCGTATCTGCCTGGGCTAGCACTCTGCATCTTGCAGAGTAGGAACCTTCAATGCCTCCACTCCAAAGAGCATCTCATTTTCCCGGAGGTGAGGTCCAGAAAATCCTCCCATGAAGTTCAACCTACAGGACCCAAAGAAAAATCCTTTTTCAGCAAAAGGTTAATTGATCAGTTTATTGTCATGTGGCTACAATATGAGCTACCAATTCTTTCCCAGTGCAACTTAGTTGCCTTCAAAACAGAATCACTACATCAGAATGTATTATAATAAATTATTTATATTTGCAATAGTGCAGGCCCTGTGTCAGTTTACAAAATCATTTTGAGCATTTTCATATGCTAAGGACCCCGAACTGGACAACATTTTAAAATATACCCCAGAATAAAACAACACCCTCGAGAGATCCCAAACAAGTAACAGTAAGAACAGTAAAACCAGCGTGTTCCAGTACCTTAGCTCCTTACTCCCAAACAGACCAAGCAGAACTAACTAAAATCCTGAGGTCCTTGCAGCTACTTGTGGGATAAGTTACTATTAGGAAAAGATGTGCCAGTTGAATTAAAAGCACTAGAAGATGGATGATAATATTTAAGTGGCCAGGAAAAATTAACTCAACCAAATTCGCTCATTTACAGCCACGGGATTGCTCAACCTCTGGAACTTCTTTAGATCTGAGAAAATGCTTGAAAATAAATTACCCAGTGCAAGAAAAAAATACTACATAGGTAATTTAGGACCCTTTTTAGTATAACGATACTTTTTAGATCCAGTATTTTACACACACGGGCACAAACGCCTTTGTCCCCCAGCAGGTTTTCAGCCTGGCTCCCGAAGCGCGGCGGGGGGACAACCCCAACACGCCGTACCGCGTGCGCACCACGCCAGCAAGCCTCGGTGTCAACTGAACCAACTGAAAGGCCAGCCAACACCCCTAAAGGCGGAAGTACCGGAACTGCACATTTCTTGTGACGCCTCCAGTGCGGTGCCTGACAGTTGTACGCACAGTGTACGGAACAATGTCCCAACCCAGAAGCCACCCACGTCCTGGCTCCTGCCGTGGCATCAGCCACGTATTTTTTACGTTAAGCACAACATGGGAGTTCTCAGACTGAAAACATTTCGGCTTTAGGCTCCAGTTAGCTCCAGCATAAGAAGAAGGCGTCGGATAAAGCACACGTGTCTCTCAAATAATCTGCATTTAAATAACAATTAAAGCCCACCCACCCCGGCACCGCCCCCGGACGGCTCCCTGTCAGCAGCCAGAGCCCCTCTCCCCCCGGACCCCCGCCCGGCACCGAGTGACACCGGCACCGCTTCGCTACGTTCAGAGTGTTCCGAAGAAAGGTCAGAAAGAGGGCTGCCAGGCCTGGCGGCGCGGGCAGAGCAGGTACCTGAGAGCCAGCCCTCTCCCGCCGCCTCCGGCCCTTCCCGCCGCCCAGCGGACCGCCGCGGATCAGCGCCGCAGCAGCCCCGGCCCGCCGCCCGCCATTTGCTCCCGTCAGGCGGCCCGCCATTTGCCCGCCTCGCTCCCCTCCCACGGCGGGGACGGGTCTTTCTGCCTCACCGCGTCCCTCGCCTGCCGTCGGGGACAACGGGGGGCCCGCACGGTTCCCGGTTGAGGGGGGCAGCCTCGGCCAAGGGAGGGCAGCCCTGGCCGAGGGTGCTGGCTGTCCGGGCGGAGGGGCTGCCGCCGCTGTTCCCGCCGAACCTTGGACAGCTCCGGCGGCGGGCCGCGCTCCCGGCCGACTGGCACAAGCCCCCGCGCCCCCTCACACCCTCCCGGTGCCCCTGTCCCCGCGTTTGAGGTCCGCAGCCGAGGAGCTACTGGCTGCGCCCCCGTCCTAGCTTCAGGTCTTTTAACGGTACAAATAATTTCCCCGAAAGGCCGCCATCCCCCGCGTAAAGGCGCGGGAAAGACAAGCCCCAGCAGGGACAGTGACAGATCACTCCAGGGTCCAGTTAGAGGAAAAAGCCGTGAGGCCGAAGGCACCGGGGAGCTGCGCCGGCATCTCTCAGCGTGTGCACGAAGCCGTGGCGAGGATGCAAACACGGGCACGCTCATAAAGTTGAGTCCGTCAGTGGCTGAAGCTGGACTAGATGGGAGCTGGCGCGTGGGGAAAGGCCTCCAGCTTCTGCCGTGCCTGCCTGAGCTGCCAGCTGTTGGACAAGCTACAAATTATTTGTATTTTCATGATAAACAGGTTGCTTTAATTTTTAAATTATTTGCTAGCGGCAAACATTACAGTTTAAGAGTAGAGTTGCTGGAAACAGCAAAAAACCGTTACATTTTCATGATAGTCCCTGTAGGAGAGATACTTCAACCCTTAAAAATAAGCAACCAAATTAAACTTCCATTATAAATGTTTTCTCATTGGAGAAATAATGAGTTACAGAATTTGTGTAAGAGAGCACCGTATTTGGCACCGTTTGCTAATTACATGTTCCACTGCTGGCAGGCAAAACAAAGCAGAGGCTTCTTGATCCTCTAGTGACCATTTCACACAGGACTGACATTCAATTTCAACCTCATAAGCTTGCAGATGGAACATGCTTTGGCTCAGGAAGACTGGTCAAAAAAAAAAAAAAAAGCAGCTAGTCCTTTCATGTATTTCCTAAATAACTCAGTGTTTCTCAAACTATTGATCAGCTCCCTTTCCCCTCCCTGCTCTATTTTCCGTAGTTGATTACGGTGTCCCATGAATATCACATATGAATCTAAAAATCTTTCTTCTAACTTCAGTCTCAGACTAATGCTGAATTTAATTTTATATCCAGACACACTTTGTGGGTTTTTGTTCACTACAACTTTTCAATTTCTCACTGCCTAGACCCCACCTCTTCAGCTGATTAGTTTCATTTGGCATAAATTCAATAACTGACACCATGTGCCGCCCCACTGCAAGCTACAGACCAGGACACACATAACACAGGGCTCTGGGGACCAGCAGCATGTATGTATATATCAGAGAATCATAGAATGGTTTGGGTTGCAAGGGACCTAAAAGATCATCTACTTTCACCCCCCCTGCTACAGGCAGGGACACCCTCCACTAGACCAGGTTGCTCAAAGCCTCATCCAGCCTGGCCTTGAACACCTCCAGGGATGGGGCATCCACAGCTTCCCTGGGTAACCTGTTCCAGTGCCTCACCACCCCTACAGTAAAAAATTTCTTCCTAATATCTAATCTAAATCTCCCCTCTTTCAGCTTAAAGCCATTACCCCCTGTTCTCTCACTACACTCCCTGATAAAGAATGCCTCCCCATCTCTCCTGTCGGCCCCCTTCAGGTACTGGAAGGCTGCTATAAGGTCTGCCCGGAGCCTTCTCTTCTCCAGGCTGAACAACCCCAACTCTCTCAGCCTGTCCTTGTACAGGAGGTGCTCCAGCCCTCTGACCATCTTCATGGCCCTCCTTGGGACTCACTCCAACAGGTCCATGTCCTTCTTGTGCTGAGGACCTCAGGCCTGGACACAGAACTCCAGGTGGGGTCTCATAAGAGCAGAGTAGAGGGGGAGAATCATCTCCCTCAACCTGCTGGTCATGCTTCTTTTCCTTTAGAGGGAAGAACTCCTCCAATGGTGTATAAGTAATACAGAGTTTGGAAAGTTCTGTGTGTCTACACAGACATTGGGAGTAGAAAGAGAATGGCAAGATGGTGACTCCAGAGAGCAGCCAGAGCTTCTGATTCCCCCATCAGTCCTCCCTCCCCTAGTATCAGTGGTTGCAATACAGAAGCATGAGGGGCTCTACCTGTGGGAGAAATTTGGGCTTCAGGGGCTAAGGAAGGAAATTATAGGGAAGAGGGGGTTGCAGAGGGACAGGCTCTCCAGGGAAGTTCTTACTTGAGGAGTGCCTTTCACCCTGTCCCTCACAGTGAGAAGAGGATTGCTCATGGTCCCACCATGCTCCCACATAGGCTCAGCAGGTGTCCGGATGGGGCAGCACTAGGTGCAACAACAGAGCATCATTTCTCTCCTGCCAAATTAATGAACAGTTGTTGAAAAGGGGAGATCAAACAGAACAGGGAAATAGCCCACAGCCCTGCTACCAATACCATGTAACTGCTCAATTTACATTGGGTTTAAATTACCTAAAAGTTAGTTTAATTGGTTTGACACACAGGCAGACTGTTCCTTTAATTACAAAAATACAGACTGTGTGTCTCTATGCACAAATACCTAAAAAAATAAAGTTACGCAGCTAAGCGAGCAGGCCTGCATTATCAGAAGCCAGGTATAAGTACAATAGCCAACTTTTACTTTCATGATTAACACTGGGCCACAGTCTTCCCTCACATCATTTCATCACATACTACTTGCATCTCAGAAACACAGAACATCAAAAAAAAAAATACAAGTTACATTAATCAATTTGTTTGAAATTTTAATCCATGTTGGTTTTGCAACAGTTTCTCAAAGGCTATGATGAAACACAAGAATAACTTTGAACGAGACTAAATAAAAGCACCTATCCAAGGAAATAATTCTGCACGTGGAGAACACTGAATAGAAAAGCCCGATTTTAACTAAGATCTACAGAATTACCAAGAGCATTAGGGAACATCCTTGCAAAAATTTATCTCCAGTTAAGGCTTTGAAAAGAAAGTTTTTCAGAAGTGTGGAGCACCTCTAATCTCAAGGCAATATTTGAGATTTAGAAGTCCCTAGCATCCCCAAACATAGAACTATAACAGTATTTCCTAAACAAATCTAACTTTACAGTAAACAGCTATTAATCTTACTAAAAATGAGATTGATTCTTACCACTGAGACCTGGGACTGTGATTGCCAGTAACTCAGTTATTCCTAATCTATTGGATGAAACAAATAATGCAACACTTATTGGTTGGTATGGTTTTATTGTCTAATATTGATTAAATTATTTACACTCGTGCTTTTCAACCCACAGTTTAGCACTCATACCTATGGCTTTTACTTTTATGTTTAGCACATCTTTGTGTCAAGTGTCAGAATTTTGTTTCAAAAAAAACAGGAACCTGATACCTTATAGAGAAGTCTCCTATATGTTTAAACATACTCATTTTCAAAAATGATAATTATAAAAGAGTCTGCTGGTAGCCTTCCTCCAGCTTATGTTTACCACAGATTCTACCAACCTTTTCTTATTTTATAGTGCCCCTTTTCGAGTGTCCTGCAGCATTCCTGTAGAATCTGTTTCCTCCCCCAGCCCCCCGCCTCTAAATTTAATGCAAAAAAAAAAAAAAATCAGTAGCTGACAATTTTAAGCAAAAATATAAAGCGCTGTGACATTACCTACATTGCCTTTTACTGAACTAGGTTCTTAAACACTCTATGAACTTTGTGGAAATTTAACCAGTCAGTGTGGAAAAGGCACAGTATTTTTGTGCTCTGAGACCTCAGCAACAATGTTTTTTTCCCCCAGCCTGAAAGTTAGGGACCACTGTTAGGATACAGCAGTCTGATTCAAAAATTCACAGGTACCCAGTTGCCACTTACAATAGAACTCACCAGATTTTACTGCTTCTTCTGCCACAGACACTCTGAGAATCTATAAAAAGAGTTTGCTTCTATTGTAAGATGAAAAGAGGTGAAGTTACACTTACATATCCCCAAAGACGGTGTACCAATGATACAACCTATTGATTATTAAAATGTTCACAAAGCTGTCCATGTCTGTGGTAGTTTCTGCTGCATGGTATTACATGAATGCAAAAAATAATTTTTCACATGAGAGAAGTTTAGTTGTACATGAAGAAAGCTAATCTTGGTCCACTTGTCCAGCTTGCTAAGGACAGCATATTGGAAACATTACCACAGACAGTTCAAAAACCAATGTAAAAGCTAACAAAAATAATTTGGTATTTAAATCTTAAACCTGCACAGTGTCGTTATTTGTCCTAGTCATCCACCTTTTCATTCTGCATATCTGCTGTTGAGTTTTCAAGTCTTCAGCTTGTTCATGATCTTCCTTATCTGCATCATCTACTTGATCAGGGTTCCTTTTCTTCTGCTTCTCCCTGATCAACACTTTCATACTCCGCTTGTTCAAGGTCTGTTCCATCTATAAGTTCTGCCTGTACTTCTTCCATCTGTATTTGATTTACGTGCCCAACATGTAACTGCTCCACATGAACTTCAGCACCTTGATGAGTCTGAATGTGTTCAACTTCCAAGTAACTAATTTGCACCTGTTCTTGCAGTTCCTCCATCTGTGTGCCTTTCACTTGATTGTCCTGTACCAGATCCTGGTGCATCTGTTCCACAGTTACATGTGCAGCATCCACTTGTACCTGAATTACTGGTAGGACATGGACTTGCTCCACTTGTTCTATTATAGTCATTGATGTCACTGGTTCAGCTTCCACAGCTTCCACCGGAAGGACCTCTTCTGTCACTATCCGTTCTGAAATATTGTGCACTTCTTTGAGATGCCTTCTAAGCTCACTGCCTTGCATAAACCACAAATCACATAAGGTGCAGTGGTTGGGTTTGTCACCGGTGTGTATTACCAAGTGATCTTTGAATTGATCCCAGCTGTTAAACACGCTGTTACAAACCTGAAACAAAAGATACAGTAAGTTGAACAGTGCCAACAGAAATATGACAAAAAGTGTAGTGCCTATTTCAGATCATGGCTCCACATAGTGTAGCTTCCTGATACTTTGATTAAAAAAACCATATACGTTAGAGGTAAAAGCTGAGAATTCTGCTTCAGATGAACTGAAGACCTGATATTTATTAATTTTGAAGAAACAGTGTGCTACTTCAAGTTGTGCATACACAGGATACCTAGGAAATTTATGAGTCAGTACAGCATCTGAAAGTTTTCACATACAGTATCATGTCCCAATAAATGTCCAGGGCTAGCATTTTGGGCGGAAAGCTGTTTATGTAATAATACTGTACAATTAGAGTGTAATACAAACTGTTCTTTTACTGAAGTTCTAGATGCAGTCAGTACTACTAGCCAGCTTCTCCTTACCAGCTTCCATTTGCTTGTGACCTTGTGAAACTTAACTGACTAGACTGAACTCTCACGTTTTGCCATTTCAGAAAAACACTTGAGTGATTTCCGGAAGTAAAACTCTCTTAAAACTCCATCCCTTTAATCATCTTCCAGATAAAAGTACTTCTTCAACTGCAGATGCACAATTTTCACAAAGAACATGAGTATACTTCCTTCCCCTCAGCTGGCACTGAGGCAAGCAGCCTTAAAACAACACACACAGACCGCAGACATGAATGAGGTGGCAGGGTAGGAGAGGGAGAAGAGTCAGGTACAGTCAGTCTTGGAGTAAAGAAACAGGCTCAGGAGTCTTTGTCCATGCACGTGTTCCTGGTTGCAGAAAGCAGCCAAGAACATGCTTCAACACCCCTTCACTGCTGGCAAATAGCTTTGAAAAAGATTGTTCCAGCTCCTCATGATTTTCAGCAAAAGCACAGAAGGCTGATGGAGTATCTGAAAGGGATTAACTCAAGAACAGGTCTCCGTAGCAGTGCTAAATATTGACATTTTGCTGGTGAAGTCTGTTAAAATAGGTTTGTGATGCTAGTGCCATGCTTTCGCCCCCTAAGCTTACACTTCAGAAAGAAGTTGCACGTAGACTTCTTAAAACATGAACCTTACAGATAAGCACTCAAAATTGCTTAGTCATACATAAAGTCAATGACTATCGGTAATGCCCAAGCACATAATTATTGTTCCTGCCTTGCAGAGCCCAATTCAGTACTCAAGGTATACACTGAAGAGTACCAAAAGTGTTCATCAAGGAAGCACAATCTTGTTTTCTCCTCTTTGATTAGTGAGCCAAGATTTATTTATTGATCAGGATTCAAATTTAGTTCTAAGGAGAGAAAAATCCAAGAAAAATGTATCCAAAAATTACTGTAGTTTCCATGAGCTGAAGAAACACTAATCCACATTCACACCAGCTGTGAGAGGATGTGGTATCAATTTCGAAAGAGAAAGCTATGACACAAAGCGATTAGACCGAAGTGTCACGAAGACAAAACAGTATGTTCAATGGAGCTATTTGGTACAACTTTGTGTTATACAGTAAGTCTCACATTCAGAACAAACTTATCTTTAAGACAAAGCTATGGTCCCAAGAATTAACTTCAGACTAGCACCACAACTAAATGATGGAACAGCACCAGTGAAACTTCTGATTGAATTATTTGATTAGCAACACAAAATTAATTCATCTCCTACAGTATTCAGTGCTTTCTGTGAATATGATCACTCTTTTGGAACAAACAATTATATCCAGCAGTTTTCCTCACTACGCAACCCAATTTAACCTCAAACCACAGCTACTCTGGGAAATGAATAAGGTGAGAGTCCTAAGAGAAAAAAGAGAGAGACTGAGAAAGCGAGTGAGTGAGAGAAAGAGATGGGGGGGGAAAGGGAGGGAGGAAGGAGCAGGGAGAAAGAGTGAGAGAGAAATGCGTTCTTATTTAAGACTGTCACAGCAGTGAGGCAGCGAAATGGCAAATAAAAATGCCACAACCGACCTCAGCTCTTGTATTTTCTAGCTTTTAAGAATCAGCTTTTAAAAGCTAAGTAAGATTTATCTGAACTGCTTTTCAAATCTCAGTTACATATAGTGACCAAGTACCCTAGCTATCCATCTACAGCATTTATATTTGCTTTGAAGACATTAGAGACTGTCATCATAAGTTGGAATGACTGTCCAGACAAAGTCAATATATTGGGTGTCAATCAGAAGAATAATAAAATAGGAAACAAAATAATATTTTGTATTTTAGACTTTAGTGAAGCATCCTGACAAGTGGGAAAGGCCTAGGTCAGTTCATTGAGAACCTTGAAAAGAAAGCTGAAAGATCAGTAAGATGCAGATGAACCCTTATCTACCCATAAGAATCTCTCTGATCAAAAGTATTATGAGGCTCTATATGAGTAATTCCATATTTTAAATGGAACTACTTAGACATAAGAATGTATCTGCATGTTGTAGTTGAATGTGACCCTTATATTTATTTTACTAAAAGTAGCTCTCAGAGACATAAGCCCACTCTCATTGCCTTTCTGCTCAGTACTCCCACACTCCCTCAGCACAGGAAAGATGTATCCTGCCTCAGATTCTGCTACTTCCATTACCCACCTGACATTCGTATAGCTTCTTTCTTCCCTTTTTAGCACCAGCTCCAGACCGACAGGCTGTCAGGTGACATTTGAGTGTGCTATTCCTAGCAAAATGTTCATGGCAGTTTGGACATTCAAATGGTTTTTCACCTGTTAAGACAGACAGAGGGACTTTTAAGTGTATAAAACCAGCCAGTTTTCTGTCAGCTCTCTTGTCTGCCCCTCTCCCTTTTCTGTAGGTTGATAAATACACTGTAAAGTCATGTCCGACTGGATCATTCTACAGAAGAAGAGAAAGACAATCTATGTAAACTTTATGTAAATAAAAGTGCAAAAACCTAATGCAGAGTTTAGAAAAATTTAGAAAAAAACACAATGTAACAATTACCAGTGTCTCTGCTTTTTTAGGGAAATCAGATTACTACTCTGATGAAGTATCTTAAAGAAATAGAAGCTATTTCTTTCTTTTCATCTGGTACTATTTACACTTAAAGAACTAATATTAGTAAATATAAAAAGTAACACATTGAAGAAGGAAGTATTTAAATAGCACAAAGTTTTATTTTCAAGAACAATAAGAGCTTATGCTTGAGAGCTGAAACTGAGTTCCAGTAAAAGAAGTTGGCACGGAATGACCACAAAATAATGCACCAGCGTTAAACAAACAAACAAACAATGCCCTCTCACCCCAAAATACAGCGAAGAAAAAGCACAGGGGGACATAAATGGGTGCAAGCAAGTTAAAAATTCCTTTCAGTTTGGCCACCTCATTTCAAACCTAGTACCAAACACAGAAGCCAGCTGAGGACAACAGCAGGGGAGGCTGAAAACAGGTCATTCTTTTTCATCCAAAGTAGCATATTGGTGCTACTTGGTGACAGTAATAACAAAGAACAACTGGTGCCTCTGTTTACTAATTTCACCATGCACAAACACAATGAAATCCAAGGAAATTAAAGTCCAGAAAATTAGGAACAGTTGTTTCTTCTGAAAGTCTGATAATGAATCTATGGAGGTACTGACACCACCATCACTACTGAAACAAATGACTTAAGAAATTCCAAAAGAGGCTGGGATATTTCAGTGAACAATGTAAGAATCAATCCTAGCTAGTTTAAAAGCCTGCATTTACAGGACTGTAATTGTCAAATTCCTACATCCAAAAAAATACCAACACTGCAAAATTATCTATTTCTGCCCCAACTGATACTTTCATGTTATTGCTGGTGTTGTGATTAAGCAGCAACAGGATTAAATACTTTGTAGGACATTTTCTCCCAGGCCTTTTAATTTCATTTTAGCATTCATCCTGTTCTATACAGAAGTCAGAACTTAGAAAGCCTTTGGCTCAATGAAAGTTTTTCCACTGACCTTAGAAGACCACAGTTAAATTATAGTATCTGTTTTGATTTTAAGATTAAGGCTTTTGAAAATGCTAAACCCAAAGCAATTAGATTCCATGCGTTATACTTGTTGTATCAATATATATGTAGAAAGTACTCTGTACCTCCTGTGATATGCTAAGTTGCTTTGTCCCCAAAATCCTTTGTGGCAACAGCAACTAACATATTGTGATATTTGGGTTATTCTGTTAATCTGCCACAAACCTTTCTCTGGAAAGACAAGTCTTTGTTAAGTAGACAAGTCTTTGTGTTTGGATTGCTCATAATGGAGAAACACACCCTCTTCACTAGGCATAAGGATTTGACAAAGACTGTTTCTAAACAGAACTTTTAAGGGTCTATTGGGAATTGACTGGACAGTGTTATAGATCAATACTCAGCAGTCCCATACACAGAAGCAAATAAATTAGAATTAAAAGGCTTAAACAATAAGAAGCTGCAAAAGAAATAGGGCTGCTACCCTCCATTTAATTCTTACTGATGACTCGTGACTGACGTATTAAACAGAAACATGTGGAAGAACAAGACCACATACATTCAGAATTATCCATATAATGCTCAGTACCTCTTCAGATAGTAGACTTTTCAGTGAGATGAAAAGGTAGCATCTTAGCCTCCCATATTATAAAGAAGAAAGAAGGAGTACAAGTAATTTTGTACTCAAAAGATGCTATCCAGATTTCAGAGAGGCAGATTTTACAGTTAAAAAAGTGTACTATAGTCACTAGAAATGTTTTTTTTGTGTTAACTAACAAAGAAAAATCAAATAATAGATGAGCTGTCATGAGCAAGGGTAAAACTTTCAAAACCAGATGGTACTAAGGAGAATTTTTCAGTGGTATTTTATGTCCAGTGCATTAATAGGCACTTGCTCAGAATCTCTGTTAGATAAAGAAACCCTCTAAACTGTATTCCACTGAGCAGTTCACAGTTCAGCTTATATTTCAACAGAAACATTTACTAGTAGAATTGTGCAAATAAAAGTAGCTCCTCATTTTTGGTACTTTTGAAGAGGGAAACATGCCTCAAGAAATTATTTTGAAAAAATCTTTAAGATTTAATAGACTTGAGAGACAAGCGCCATTAGTGCTTTGTGGTGTTAGGTGCCCATTTTTAACCACCTCAATCCCTCAAAAGTTGGTATCAATGGAAAAGCAAACAAACAAAAAACCAATCAAACAAACAAAAAGACAAACCAGCATTTTAGTTATAACTAGAAGCTAAGTATTTCTAGCACCTAGGACTTGTGTTCTCTTCAGCATATTCTCTATTTCCCTAGAACATGCAAAACCCCGAAATGCTTAAGCCAAGGCCACAGGGAGATGACTACAGCAGTACTCTTACCTGTGTGCTTCCGGAGGTGCTCTTTAAAATGTCCAAAGTGGTCAAACTGCTTCTCACAGTACTGGCATATATGTATTTTTTTGCCAGGTCTTTGCTTCTTGCTGGCACCACCTTCATCAAGGTGGTAACAGGTGAGGTGCTGTTTCAAGGCACTCTCTCGTAGGTATCTTTTATTGCATATGTCACACTTGTAACTCTCAGTAGAGTGTGTTTTCATGTGTTCCTTGAAGTGGTAAAACAATTTAAATGAACGATTACATTTCTCACAGCGGAATAAATCGTTCATGTGTGCCAGCTGAAATTCCACAATTTCAATACCTTCTACCTGTTTGCACGAGGGATCAGTTGCACTATCACCTTCTTCTTCGATCTGGCATTTTCTCTCTCCCTGACGATACTTGCTGGTGATATCTGCCAAAAGAGCCAAAGCAGATTCATCTGATGTACCCGTTGTCTGTATGTACTTTATAGATTGCTCTGCAGATGCTACTTCAAGTGTTTCGATGCTGTCATCCTCCACTTCAATCGTTCCTTCAGCAATCTCAACCTCAATTTCAACAGGCTCCGATTCTGCAGATGGCAGTGTTTCTGTGATAACATTAGAGGTTTCAGCTATCTTCCTCTTTTTTGGTTTATCTTTGTCTTGTGCTTGATTTGATCCTAAGGGTGATGAATTTTCTTTGTTCCTGTAAAGCATTTGCATAAACATGGTTAGGATCCATATGCACTGACATGACAGTTCCTCCCTAATACTGAGCTTCTGCATCCAACACTCCCTAGCTGTTTCTCAAAGCTGAATGATGAATGGCCACATAACCCATGTGCATGTCAGAAGCTAATTTGTCCTTAATCTGTACTCCTTAGAGCTGTAAAACAGCATGGTTAAAGCTGCAGTGCCTTTAACATAAGGTTACTGAAGTGTTTTAAATAGCTCTGCTTGAATGATACCAAGCTCCTATCAAGAAGAAAGGACATTTAATCTAATGACACAGGTTTATCTAGGAAACTTGGGAAATTCTGTACTTAGAAAAAAAGCTTCCCTGAAGGAAGGAGTTCTTTGGCCTGCCTACTCAAAAATAAGATTCAAGTCCTTGCTACGCTATTGAGCTCTTAAGCTCCGGAGTGTGTACAACTGCCTGCAGTGCTTACAGCTTGTTAGAAAACACAACAGCTGTGACTTCACACAGTGATTATTATAACATCTTGTCCTTCAGGAAAGCACATAGCGAACAGCTGAGGTAAAAATAAAAGCCACTGGGATGTGGAAAGAGTATTCTAGTTTAATTTTCTGGGCTTAAACATAACTCCAGCTCTGTTCCTGTTCACCCTGCATCATACAGAAGCCCCTTCCTCCAAGATGTCAGTGATAGCATGTCATCTCAAACACAGACAGAGCTGAGTGGGCCGATGCTTTCAAGTCACACCCTAAAGATCATCTCCATTACTTATGTGCTGGAGGCTTTATCTTTTTCAAAAATGAGTGGCCATCTTCCCCTCAAATCAGACTGACAGGAGTAAGCTGTGCTTTTACCTTCCTTTGCAGCCTGACAAATTCTTTCATGTAATCTATTTGCTGCAGAGACTAGCTTCA